>JZLH01S0105150.1:5708-23534 GCA_001188425.1 Eucidaris tribuloides | reverse complement strand
GGGGTGGAATGGTCACTCACTGATTTTCACATTTTGAAGCAAAGACACTAGACACATAGCGAATCACAAAGCTCAGATTTTTCAAACAGGAAGATTGTTTAACAATGTCTGTAAGCACTTCATTGATCTGTCTGTCTCTCTCAAAGAAAAAAAAATATGGCTGCACAGGTCTATATTTTTCAGAAGAGGCAGTCAAAACAGATTCTTGTGATCATTGAATTTGACATTCAGGAACAATCCTCTGCCCAAGGAGATTCCTTTAAATACCACAACTACATCCATTCCTAGTCTTGCTTTCAGACATTTAGCTTAACCCATCCTATGTTTATAATGAAATTACTATCTTCAGTCAACTGCTTTGACGGAGACTAGTGTCTTGATTTATATTCTCTGCAAGCAGCGACTAAGGCAGAGTGAGTATACTCTGAAGGTAGAAAAAGTTGGAGAGTGAGTGTACTCGGAAGGTAAAAAAACCCCGCGTGGTCTGGAACCGAGACTGATGTGTTAGCCAATTTGGTCCATTCCTCTGGGGACCTGTCTCTCATAGAATACCCATGATGTCATAATTACCTAGCTGACAGAAGCAATCAGAAAATAGAAACCAGACAGAGGTCAAAGGTGAAAGTCTGCTGGAGTTCTAGGCAGTCGGGCTGATCATCGATCTTGAACTAGTGCTTGACAGAATCATGGAGTAGAATCACTTTCAATGCTTTAAGATTGTGTTTGGGATTTGCAAGTCCATTACTTCCCTTCATTATCAATACCAAACGGTAGTTTAGTACTTACAAATGGTGTGTTCATAGTTTGAGATCCATACGTCATGAATTCGTTGTTTTATGAGAAAACTAATAACAATATGTTTGTTCTTTCCGCGAGTTTAAATTTTGCTCAAATTATGAATTGTGGTTATGTGTACGTTTGCATGACCAGCGGAGCACACTGATTGGTTAAATGGCTAAACTCCGTTTGACCTTCGGCTAATGGCTGATCGGACAGTTTTGGAACGGCCCGTGCACGTTAACGTCTTTGTAAATTTTGAAGTTTAAATGTCCAGTTTTTCACCAAAACTATGTATTCTACCCAAAGGTTCTATGACAGGTGTTTATTTATACTAATCTTCAGAATGATTTGAGCTGATTTCATTCTTTTTGCCGTTTTCTGACGTGCAAATCCCGTACTCTGTCTTTAATACTGTGATTAAAAAAAAAATGCATAGAATTAATTAACTCTTGACGTGCGGAAGTGACAGATCTGCACCAAATAATACACATAAAGTCTGGTGTGTTGCACTTGCACCCCCATTCTCTATTATGATTAATAACCCACAATTGTTTTGAAAGGTATAAATATTCTTTGCTGAATGGAAAAGGCCAATAAAACCAACCGACCAACCAACAACAGCAACAAACCTTTGAAAATTTTGGTTTTAAATTAAAGTTGGTGTGTTTTGAGGATGTAGTTGACAAATTGTCTTGTATTTGTAAGAAATGAAATTAAATACTCATTTTCAGTCATTTGACAATCAAAATTTTACCTGCCCTGATCATGTACATGTCAACATTTTGATCTGTTTACCTGACATGAAATTTTACTTGCCCCACGCGAGAGCTTGTATCATCAAACTATCATCACGCCTGGCTACAACACAAATAAAATGTGAAAAAAAATGAAATGGTGTAAAACTACCAGAGCGTGTAATCGAACAAATGGACACTCCCCCTTGCAACAACAATAATAAAGCAAGTCACATTCCATTCACACTGGCTACAATGAAATTATTGATTGCATTTATTGATCAAACTCACGTTTGTCTTGCCATGCTACGAATAGAAACAAATTCTGTCATTCAGATTGTGAAGACAAGTGTGAGCATGAATTTGTGTGATAGGACTTCTTGTAACAAGTTGGACTGTTTTATAGTGACTTGGTGGCAATATTGATCAGCAGTTTACAAGCTTGCTGTATGAATTTACAATATACAACTGATGTCTGTGGTTTGTTCTATATTCGTTTAACTGAAACCACTAAACACGACGTAAGCACATTGCACACACACACACGCGTGCACACACACACACACACATACACATACATGCACATACACAGACAGACAGACACACACACACATACACACACACGCGCGCGCACACACACACACACACACACACACACATGTACATACAGTCAGACAGACAGACAGACAGACAGACACACACATACATACACACACACACACACACACACACACACATACAAATAAAAACAAATATGTTGGGAGACAAATTTTTCTAGCATTGCAAGATTTTCTTACTTGTGACTTGGTCTCCTTGATATGAACATTAAATTTCAGATAATTACATGTACATGAGTGAACAAGAAATTTCTTATCCCTCACAAGGTACATTGTAGGCCTATGTTTATTACCTACAATGCAATATACTTAAATGTCTCTTCATAATATTGAATAAGGTGTGATGTGAACAAGTGCAATAGAGGTTTGTAGGACAAGTAAACTTCTTGGGAATTCTTTTGTAAAAGTATATGTAGTCGAGGGGGAGGGGGTCTACAAACTTTCCCATTTTGCCTGTTCAGCCACAATCATTTGTTGTGGTTTTTAACTTATTATTGTGAAAATATGAATATTTCATTTTTACAAAATTTACTCTCAAGACCAGACATTGCCCTCAACTGAATTGTCGTTGAAATAGCAATGCAATGTATTGTAGGCCTATAGTCATATACAACTCAAGCTTTCTGTTGTGCATATTTATTTTCATTCTTTGTGGTAACTCCTCAAAATGATCAAATAGCTGTCATTTATGACCAGAGAACTCACCAGCTATAAACATGAAAGGATAATACCTCTTTGACCCAGTGATCATCTGATAGCCGGTGGGAACAGAACAGTCTTGTTTATAACCCTACCCCTGATACCTTCCCCTCCCCCAGAGGTATGCAGTCAATGTCAATTTGATAGCCGAAATGGGGCTAGATGACAGTCTACATAGTGGTATACATGTATCAAGCAGAACTCAGTATGGGGGGGGGGGGGATCCGAGGTACTATCCCTTGCATTATTCATACAAAAAGAAAAGAAAAGAGGAACACAAAATAAGAAAAAGGAGTCATTTCTCTGAAGAGATGGTGGGTGTTTGAACTTATAATCTAAACAAATTTTCTTCTCTATTAAAAGAAAGAGAAAAAATCCTCGAATTTGAACTGCAATAAAATAATTAAAAGGGGCATTTGAAACAGAAAGAAAAAGATTTAAACGTAGGCCTATACTTGCCATATTGGAAAGCTGAATTATCAGGGAAAATTAAAGGGATGTGCCGCTCTTAATTCATGTATGTTCAATACTATTCACTTGCCCCTATTGTAAGGCCGCGTGTAACAACAATCATGGAGCTGCAAACAGAATTGCCGTTGAAGGTAGGGCCGTGTGCAGTTCACCTTTATTCGGTTGAGTGCATGCTGCATAGGGAAATGTACACAATTCGTGCGCACTCGTTTTCCGAAAGTATACGGGCATTCCCGAATATTACCCGAGCCGGGCCAGCTCGAAACATCACGATATGCGACTTTTCGGTCCCTTTAAGACATGCTGAACTGAGAGTGCTCTTGAAGCTCACATCATGCAATGCAAATACAATGATACACAATACACTGCAACAAATAGGCGTAAGTGTATGACAGTGAGAGTGAAAAAACAGACGTAGTACTCTGTGTGTGTGTGTTTGGGTGGGGTCGGGGGTGGGGAGGGGTGGGCCAACTCCCTGCAGCCCCCATGCTACGACACTGGGTCTACAGACAGGAAGGTATTCCACTTATTGAATAGTGCATTGAAGCTGTTGTGGGATGATGAAAGACACATTTTGCTATTGGAACAGTACCTCTAGGAGCATACATGTACTAGCATTGTTGTATCAGAGATCACATCATCACATGGTCTAAAACGCCAAAGCAGAGAAAGCATAACCGTTCCATAGAGTTTGTACAGGTGACTGGAACCGAGACCGAGGCCACCTGAAATTGGCCTCGAGACCGACCTTCGATACAACACTAATTACTAACTTGTTCTTACAGCTAGCCCCCAACTGACCATCAACTTATAAAAATCATTGTGATAATAACATAAAAGATCAAAGAGGGTACAGGTTTGTGAACTACAGTTTTATTATTTGTGCTTTCTATCTCTGCTGTTGAAATGAGCAGTAAGTTGATGTTGCATAAATATGACCCGATCCGTGAATTCACTTTACAACAGAAGTTTGTACTTGAATAAATAGAGACAGTGATTTTCCGTTTCTGAAAACCTGTGATTCCATTTCAACTTGATCTAAAAATGGAAATTTCATTTTGTCATAGAAAATGTACACAGGAAAAACATGAATTCTGTTTTGCAAAGGTGAATTCCATGAATTTTCACATGAAAAGTAATGAACTACATGTAAATGGATTTTCCGTTTCAATATACTGGTAAACGGAAAATCATTGTCCCTAAATAAAGTATATTGTTTCCAATATTTAGGATGCCATCAGTTCATAGATGATGTGCAAAGAATTGATATTAGATTTGTTTTGCAAGTACTCAATCTAATTTTAAACAATGTCTTTAATCATTTTTCACCAGGCAAGTCTTTCGAGATCACCTACATCCGTCTCAAGTTCTACTCGCCGCGGCCGGAGAGCTTTGCCATCTACAAGCGAACCTGCCAGGACTGCCCGTGGATCCCGTACCAGTACTACAGCGGTTCGTGCTACTCCACGTACGGGGTACGGGACGATGAATACGTCAGTCCCCATGACGAGACGAGGGCGATATGTACCAGCGAGTTCAGCGACATCTCTCCGCTGACCGGCGGGAACATCGCCTTCAGTACGCTGGAGAAGAGACCGAGTGGGAGGGACTTTGACAACAGTCCGGTGCTGCAGGTATGTCTGAAATTGGGATATTTATACAAAAATAGTAAAAAGTCCATGAAAAAAACGGAAATGAATCAGAGATTTGGGATTTAAAATTCCTGAATAAGATCCCAGATATCAAGTAATTCTGTAGAATCTGAATGTACACGCTATCTTTCTTCAGCTTCGCTTTGGAAAGATACATCCAGATCGCCTCAAAAGTGATAGTTTGCAGAACAACATGATTTTGATATCAACTGTTTTCAGACCTTTTATGAGCAATGGTATTCTGAAAACGTGACTGTAGTTACAGAAGAGAGGAGTTGGAAACAACAGAGAATTTTATTTTTATGCCTCCGCCCCGTAAGGGAGCCGGAGGCATTATGTTTTCGGGTTGTCTGTCCGTACGTCCGTGCGTCCGTGCGTCCGTGCGTCCACACTTTCTTGTGAACAAGATTACTGAAGTACCGCTGGAGGGATTTTAATGATACTTGGACCAAGGATGGAACACTAAGCAAGGATGAATTAATTAGATTTTGGGACAAATCCGTCAAAGGTCAAAGGTCAATGAACTTTGTCCCAAAATGCCATTTTCTGCCTATAACTCCATTTAGGAGTGCTCACTGGTGATATAATTTGGTGGTTAGGTTAAGAAACAAAAGACAAATATTTTGGTAGAGTCACAGGGGTCAAAGGTCAAGGTCAAGGGTCAAAGGTCAATGAACTTTGTCCCAAAATGTCATTTTCTGCCTATAACTTCAGTTAGGAGTACTCACTGTTGATGCAATTTGGTGGTTAGGTTCAAACCCCCCCCCCCAAGAAAAATATTTTGGTAGATTAAGGTCAAAGTCAAGGTCATGGGTCAAAGGTCAATGACTTTGTCCCAAATGTCATTTTCTGCCCATAACTTCGTTAGGATGCTCACTGTTGATGTATATTGGTGGTTAGGTTCAAAACCAAAAAAAATATGGTCGAGTTACAGGGGTTAAAGGTCAAGGTCAAAAGTCAATGAACTTTGTGCCAAACCTACAGTATAACTTCAGTTAGGAATGCTAACTGTTGATATAATTAGGTTGTTAGCTGCTACATAGTGGGCACACTGGGCGGAGGCATACCCATCGACTGCACGCAGTCGAACTTCTCTAGTTTTGAGTTTGTTACAAAATTTTTGCACAATTCATCATGATGACGAAGTACTGACACAGAAATCAATATGTGGGAGAATGTTAATTGTTGATATTGCATGCAAGGGGACAGTGGTGGGAAATTGACCTGTCTAAATGGCCAAACCTACAACTATTTATTACAATTGAAGTGAATAGTCCCACATCGTAATGCGAATGTGATGTACTTTCACCTGGAAACCAATGAAATGTGGAATTCTGATGAAAGATTTTTCATCATTAACCAGTACTCTCGTTCCTCTTCAAACCTAAAAATTCAAACCAGTTTTGGGTCTTCAAGGTTAGTTAAAGGTTAGTGACATGATTGGGAACACTTGAAAATGCCTCAAGAACCAAATGAGTTGAAATATATACCAACTATACACTAGCTGGAGTGGATCTCCCTCCTAGGAGGATTTGTCTGTAATTTGTTTACTTAAGGAGAGTCAAGCATAAACATAGGAGTATTTTAATTTCATCCGGGTATGATAAAAATAAGCCCCATAGAGAGCCACACAGCAGGTTTCCCTGCTACGAGTGATATTGACATTATTTATTTTAGAATGAGTCAACGTTTGACTACAAGATTTTTCACAGGAGAACAGAATCCTTGCATATTTTACTTGATTCTAGAGTAGTTTCAGCTCAAGTTGAGGACTACCCCCAATCATGTCATTCACCTTTAAGCAGTCGGTTATTCCTTTTGGATACAGCACTATTTTGAAGTGCCTCTTTGATGTTGTGCGTATTTCTGCATGTAAAACACAATTTTTGGGGGGAGAAAAAAAAATTATTCCTTCCTGAAGAAATATGGTTCAAAATGGAAACAAAATTGAATCAAATTGAAGTATAGATTGCTTTTCTGTGGAGATTTCGGTGTTCTGATACTTGTCACTGCTCAGGTATGGGAGTGTATTGTCAGGTCTGTCATCAAATTGCGAACCACTCTTCTGTGGTCCTGAGGTTTGTGTGGTTTGACTTTATGACCTTGGCAAATTTGTGAAGCTTTGAATTACACTGTCAAAGTGTGTGTGTGTGTGTGTGTGTGTGTGTGTGTGTGTGTGTGTGTGTATGTGCAGTGTGTGTGCAGTGTGTGTGTGTGTTTGTGTGTGTGTATGTTTGTGTGTATTTTTTTGTGTGTATCTGTGTGTGTGTATGTGTATTTGTATGTCTGTGTTGTTGTGTGTGTTATGTATTTTTAGGTGTGTATGACATGACCTTATACACACATAAGGCTGGTTGGTACAGTTATGCATACTGCATATCATTGTCCAGCAGAAGGGTCCTAGCACATGTTCCTGGCAAAAGGGCACTAAATTTTCTCTAATTTGAGAAATATTGCTTTATTTGATATTAGCACTTTAATGGGACTGAATCGTGGCCATCGACCGGCCTGATGAGAAATAAACTCAGGGCCGTCACCCTGTTCACTAGCTCCGTTTCGAGTTACATACTGTATACGCGGTGGAGTGTTTATTTCGTTGCAGTACTCAGCGGACCGCGATGGACGCGCACGCTGGTACGAAAGAGCCCGAATAATCAATTCGGCATGTTTCGGTAAATTTGGTAGGACCTCCACTCAGTTTGCTGCTTCTCATTGGCCGTACTGAATACATGATCTGCCAGTGCGCTGCTGCGTGCATCGAACTGGTTTCACAACACATCAACACCCACTCGTGCATACATGTACCTTTAACAGACTGACAGAAGGATCTAAAAAATATCACACAACTTTGATTTATGTGAAAAAAAACCCAATTGTTTTCAAGTTACAGACAATTTAGTGCTGCCGGGAACATATGCTTGGGCCCTTCTGCCAGACAACTGATGATATGTATTAATGTGAACCTGACCAAAAAAAATCACTCAATAGTGAGTGAGGAAATTATCCTGAGTGCTATTATCATTTCTTTTGGACTGAAATTTCTGTACTAGTATCATAGAATAGCTTTGGGGGGGGGGGGTTATGCCAGGGAGGAGAATATCAAGCTGAAAAAAATGAGAAGGTAAGAGGGATTTTTCATGGGTAGGCAATTATGTAACAGGCCTCTGGCCTACAAGGTACCTAATTTTTAGAGTGTCAATAAATGGCCATGTGGGTATAAGGGATCATATTTCGTGACTGATATTTGTGCATGTATTGTTTTAGTTTAAAACACTTGTCAAAATTGGGGAAAAGGGTTTTTCTTTTTTCATACAGAAGTATACAACTACAAGCTTTCATTGCTGAGCGTAGACCCAGTGGCGTATCTAGGAAATGCAGCGCCCGGGGCAAGTGCTAAAACTGCGCCCCTTCCAACAATTGAAACAGGGGGCAAGTACTGAAATCGCGCCCCTTTTTCTTCATTTTTCCCTTGTTTTTCTTCAAACTTTTGCCTTTTTGCACCCCCCTGAAAGTGGCGCCCAGGGCACGTGCCCCCCTTGCCCCCCGCTAGATACGCCACTGCGTAGACCTCTAATGTACATGTAGTACTAACTAATACTCAAAGCTAAAATAGTTGGTAGTATGGGGTATAATACTGCAACACCTCTAACAGATGTCATATAGCCTACACTCTACATGTACGTGTTGGAATATATCCTCACTTATTTTGGTACATTTGTCATGGTCGTCATTCCATGCATAGCTCAGAAATACTTTTGAATTGATCCAATTTCATAGACAGTTGGAGAGAGAGTGACCCCCATCAGGTTACAGACAGGAGTAGATAAACATTGGCCGATGGTTTATGGAACTGATTTCAAATGTGAACATTGACCTGCAATAATTTCCAATACCATGTCTTATGTTTCTGCGCGCACCTGTAAGACCACTAGCAGGTTAGACAAGCACACAGAACTTGACCTGCAAAGTACCTTAGGGTTGTAAATTTTAAAGACACAAGTTAACAATGACCACAGTTACAAAAATATATGATCTGCATAATCCTCCATCCTCCATGTAGGTCTTAAAATAAAGCCCTGAAAAAATTGTAATGATAGTTTGAAAAGGCAAAATTTATATGAGTACTCAGGTTGACTGGATTCACCCTACCCATTTCCTCCCATAGACTACTGTGTGTAGATCTAGGCTATTTTATACTCCCCCTGCAGTTGTAATTTACATGTACTTGGGTGATGTTTATTCCTGCATATCTTGCCAGTGGCAGCGTAACTTTTCCGAACTTTTGTATTTGTACATTTAATCACTACTACATACATGTAGCTCAAGATATCAAAATTTGACAATTTTTCAAATTGAAGCTCCACAGTGTTAACTTGTATCTTTAATCTTTGGGTGTAGTTCATTGATAAAAACTAAATTATACTGATGCAGCGTGGCATCTTTTCTACAGACCATAGGTTCCAAGACCAAGGTGGCCCCAAAATACAATCTTTCTATAGGGTTTGTACAGGTGACTCGGACCGAGACCGAGACCAAGGCCACCAGAAATCGGTCTCGAGACCGGCCTCAGATACAAAACTGGTGAGGAGACAAGCTAAAGCTAAACTGGAGGTACATGTATTAGAGGGTCTATGAGTTTCAGGAAGTGACAAATTGTTGCAGGTTGTTAGTCATTCATTACCTGGAAAATTATTCCAATCTACAGGTCTTTTTGTTTTTATTATTTGGCATAATTGATATTGTTTTGCAGCAGCTCTGATATGATAGCTGTGACCTTGACTACTAATTATGGGTGTAGCGTTTTTTCTATGTGCACTTACATGCATGTATATCACACACAATTGTATTCCCATATCTATCATATCATATCTATCATCTTCTGTCGATGTGTCAGTAACTGTCGGGACCACCAAAATACCTGGTGGTGTTACATTTTTGCGTCCTCTTCTTAATTAATATTTGATGCACCAGATCATATCCTTTATGACAATTATAATGATTGGTGGTCATGTGCAGCAAATAATACTCATGCTTTTGAAATCTGTAAGCAATTCAATGCATCTACACTTGGTTTAATTAGCCAAAAATGCCAAATGTCTAACGAGGGTAAATCTGGTTGAAATAAGCGGTGGGGATAGCGGCTGGAGGATGTGTTACATCTTATTGGAGAAATTGCAAAATTCCCATCTATCTTTTGTTTTTCTTACTATTTGCAGACAGCATAAGCTCTCCTTGGAATTTATGATATGAAATTGACCAACTTGACACATGTTGTACTTACACAATTCCACATAGTAAAATGACAATTAATTGGTTTTTAGGTCATTAGATACTTAATATAATTAACTGTGTGAGCTTGATGCTTGCAATTGATTGTACACTTATAAAGGCATAGATAGTACTGCCATGTGGGACACCAAGTATCGTATCACTTCAGGGCTACTTTTGGTGAAATTTTACAAATCACACTCTACTGATCCATTTATTAACACATCTCTATTTAATCTCTAAAATTTGCCATAGTTAGTTTAATAAATTGTTTTTTTAATTAGTGTAATTTATGTTTTTGTAAACAAATCGCACACAATTTTAACTATTTGTTGTCACAGCCTATATCACCCCATCTGAAAATTAAAAAGTTGTAAAACCATACATTTTCTTAAAGCTGAAAGTGTGCTTTTTCACAATATAACATCAATTTTGAGCCATGACTTAATACTGACAAGTGTAATGAGTTGTCATCAATATCACAAAACTATATGTTTTTTGTGATATTACCCTTAATTTTTTTTACACACCCTGTATAGCAACTTGACCCTGGATGATTGAGATTCTCTGAAGTATAAGCTTTCAGAAAATGTTTACTTTTGTTGGTTTCTGATTAGTATTTTTTGAGTTATATTGGTTTAAATGCAAGAAGTGACAAAATTCATAATTTTGGTGCCTGTAACGCAAAGGGGTCCCACTATACGACACATGACCATCTATCTATCTATCTATCTATCTATCTATCTATCTATCTATCTATCTATCTATCTATCTATCTGTCTATCCATTTTTCTAACTTTCTATCTATTATTCTATCTATCTATCATAACTGTTACCAAGAATACCTGAAATATACCTGAAATAACTGATTGAATTACAAGACATTTCCTGATTATTTATCACAAAAATATTGACTTTGCTGCCTTATATATTTGTTTCCCAGTCAGTTTTCTTTCTGTGTAACTGTTACATCACAAAGTCGCAAATCTGCACCAAATAATACACTTAAGGTCCACAGAGATTTCCCAAGGCATGTTAAGAGTTTATGAAAAATACTGACTAGTACAACTACATTGAATGGTAGAATTTCCTTACGTGTTCTCGTATGCAGTACATGTATAACAAATTTCTACTTTTGAGGCAAAATGAAATTTAAAAAATTGTTCATTTTGCCATGTTTATGTACTTTGTTTGGCCTAATACTGAAGCTCGCCTTAGTCAAATCAAAAGAAATGTCTTAACCTGTTGCTTACCATAACCGCATAGGCCCTGTACAATATCTATGAGATTTTCAGAATCTCGTCAACAGGTTAACTTTCCAGCAGAACACCACATTGTGGTGAAGTTAAAGTTTTAAGAGTCAATGAAAATGGAACATCTTTGTAATAAAGTGACAAATTATAAATTTACATTGTTAAATTTTTGAGAAAAACACAAGTTAACTATTTCTTCTTACAAAAATTTCAAAAAAATGTGGCAAAATAAGTCAAATAATATCAGGAAAGGACAGAATTTTTTAAAGAAGAATTCACATATTATTCCTAATTTCCTGTGATATAGTTGCCTGACTTTTTACTCATTCTGTATTTGTGGTAGCTCACATCTCCTCCTCATACATAACTATATAGCTGTGTAACTAGATTTTTTATGATGTATACATTTGGGCGAGATTTCACTGCATGAGGTCTGACCCTGTCTCTGACAGGTCAAGTGTACATGTAGCCTAGCACATAACACACAAAATGGGGTCACCACTCAACACCACACACCCCATCCAGGTAATTTGTGTTGGAGAGGGCAGAGGTCAAGGTGAAGGCCATATCACATTCTTAGATGAGTATGATTGATGGGGTGAGTGATAATTCATGGATAGTAAAAAGTGATTGGGAGTAGTTTAGGAGGGCTTGGGTCATTGTATTGGATGTGATACATGAAGCCTGTAGGCCTAAATTCACAAAGGAGGTTTAAAGGTCCTACGACATCCAAACGCATGTTGACTTCTGTTGTTGCGTATTGGACTGTGCATCATCAAATCACTAAATCTTTTCATGAAAATAGTTCTTCATATATTAATAGAAATATACGAGAATGTGAGAAAGTAAATAAGTGCAAGATTATCTATCTGAAGGAAGGACTGGACATAGTAAATATCTTTCGAAAATAAGGAGGCGGAAGCCCCGAGGAAATATATTACTGCCAGTCCCTCCGAAGATGGATAATTTCACTATACTTTCGAACTTAATGCTAGGTATATTTGTTTTATATCCCGCCCACTTAATAAAATTGAAAAATAATGTTAAGCGAACTCTAAAGAGTAGTGCTATTAATGAGTATTATCGCAGTCTGAACGGAAACTTTGTTTAGAACTGCGCAACTGACCAATTTGCTGTGCAGTGCAGTGCAGTATGTACACAGCCCGCACACGTTGCCTGCAGGCTGGCGCAGTAAGCCGCAACCGTACGCGATGCGAGTTATTTTTTTGTAAATTTTCCGCATTTCAATTTATGATTCATAAATCGGCCCTAATAATCCGAAGGGTCAACGTGAAATCTTCATTGTAACACCAATGAAATGTTAAAAATAACATTAAAATAAAAATAACATAGTAACTAGTATACTAAAATTAGTATTTTGAGTTTTGCGGTGAATAAGACGCCATTTTGATTTCGGGTAATGAGCATGCGCAGTATGCGCAGTGCTGCCGAGACAAAAATAGTGAAAAATATACGGAGCTGTGGCAAGGATTTTTAGTTTCTAGTGAAATTATTTTTGATCGTATTAGCATCAATCAACCAATTGCGATTTAGAAAATGCTCATGAATATTCATAAAGGGATATAATTTAAAATATCTTTTAAAACATTTTTCTGCACCCTACTGAACCCCACCTCTAAAAAAAAAAATCATTCAGATTATCTTTATTCATATTCTGCATGTGGCATCATCTTATAACACTTGAGCTGACTAATGGACTTTAGTTATGTGCCTTCTCATTCATTGCTATTACTATGTACACCTGCCTACAACAGCTTCACATTTTTGCACAAAAGCGCTCTGACAGCCTTTGAATCATAATAGTCATTGGTATGTCAGAGAGAAACATTTTCATTAACATTTCCATATCACATCAAACAGGCAATTAGAAATTCTAAAATTCATAGTTGAAATGTTTGTATTTATTTTGAAACAAACTGCCTTTGATTACATAAAAAAAAAAATTTTCATCAATTGTTGATTTTTTATTCTTTCTCCAGGAATGGGTAACAGCGACTGACATTCTTGTAATGTTGACCAGATTGAACACGTTTGGTGATGAGGTATTCAGAGTTGCTAATGTGCTTCGGTCCTACTTCTACGCCATTACAGACTTCTCCATTGGTGGAAGGTAAGTTCTATTGCAAAAATACACTTTCAAGAATTTGTCCTAAAACTTGTAGAAAATCAAATCATTGATATGGAGGACAACATGATTTAAAGCTTGGAGTATTTGGTTAAAATTTATTATGGTGAATATTAGATGAGTGTTGAAAAGATATGTTGTTATGGGTTTATGTAAGGTAAAGTGTTGGGGGGAGGACACAGAAATTAGTTTAATCCATAGGTGACAAAAATGTAGACTGGACAGTCTATCTCATCAATCAATCAATCTATCTATCTATCTATCTATCTATCTATCTATCTATCTATCTATCTATCTATCTATCTATCTATCTATCTATCTATCTCTCTCTCTCTCTAATCTATCTATCTATCTCTCTAATCTATCTATCTATCTATTATCTATCTATCTATCTATCTATCTATCTATCTATCTATCTATCTACCATCTATCTATCTATTTTCTGTCTATTATCTGTTATCCATCTATCTATCTATCTATCTATCTATCTATCTATCTATCTATCTATCTGTCTATCTATCTATCTTGTACTATTGTTATAGAGACTTTCCAAAAAGTGGGAAGCTCCAATAATGAACTTATCCATTGTATGTAGAGATAGAGGTATTGGGAAAACCGTAAAATCAATTTTGTGCACAGCTACAATAAATTAAAACATTCATGCAAAAATATGCCAAAATTATTAAATCAAAACCATACTTGATATAAAATTATTTTGCAACATGTATGTTTGAATCTAACTCATCTAAAAGGATTATAGTTGTTGTGCACGCATGTTGCTAACTAACTGTATGAGCAAAACAGCTGTGGGAAATTTGGAAATGAACCTCGGTCAGCCCACTGCGTTGCCCTGCTGGGAAGGTGGCAATGTCTGAAGCGATTCCTATCTAAACATTTGTGCTCGGCTCCAATGTTTACCCTATTCTAACAGTCACACGTTGCTTTCATGAAGATGACACACCCTGGGCTGTTAAAATCAACAAAGAAGATCTAAAAAAAAGGATTTTTTTTTAAAGCAGACCTTTCCATTCTTTTGTCTTTTTGTCTGACATGTAGAAAGGATATTTTCCTACTTATTGCACATATCATAAGTGTGTTACTATATCATTTAGATTATTGTGCAAATTTAGCATCGGTAATCATGTTCTCCCATTGCATTATACTGTAACCGTAAATATTTGGTTTAATACCACTTTGATGGCGTGTATACAAGAGAAATGTAGATATTTTACTATTACATTTTGATGGACATGTAACTGGGATATATGTAGTTTAGTTTGTCATGTAAAATATAGCTTGTCAAATTAAGTAAACCCTCTTTTTTTGTGTGGAACTTTTACATGTATGTATACTGTACTTTTGTGATATGTGATATAAAGACTATCTCAAAGGTTATCAATTTTATGAATTAATCAAAGGAAGCAAGAAAATAGAAAACCGCAAGAAAACAATTGCTCAAATTTAATGATGGTTTTGATGTGGATACATGTAGGAAGGATTCAGTTTGTCAGTGATACAGATTTTAAAGCCATTGGATAACATTGACCACAGTTAAAAAAATGTGAACTACATAATCCTCAATGCTCAAAGTGTCTTTGATAAGACCTAAAAATAAAGCCCTGAAAAAATTGTACAGTGAAACCTGTCTATAGTGGCCACCCAAGGGAGACAAACAATGTGGCCTTTATAGACAGGTGGCTGCTGTAGACAAGTTCTTTAAAACATGATTTGTCTCCTGGGGAATCATTTATGTGGCCACTATAGACTGGTTGGCTGCTATAGAGAGGTGGCTGCTAAGACAGGTTTGACTCTATTTCAAAATGCTCATTTAGTGCTTTAAAAAAGTGAAAATCGTAAGTTGACTGGATTCACCTGCCCATTTCCTCCCGCAGACTTACTGTGTGTGGATCTAGGCTATTTCATACTCGCCCTGAGTACTAATTGTTTAATCATTCATATCTTGCCAGTGGCAGCATAAATTTCCAAACTTTTGTATTCTAGAGTGTTTACTTGTCCATTCAAACACTACTACAGATAGCAAAGTTTGACAATTTTTAAATTTGAAGCTCCACAATGTTCGCCTATTACTTTAAGGCAAGCAACTTTACAATGTATATATTGAAAACCTAAATGGTGTAGACATCGTTATAGCTCTAGGTCCTATGAACAGTTTTAGATTGTTTACAGTCAAACCTGCCCTGGCAGGCTGGCAGCCAAGTTTATAGCAGCCAACCTGCCTGCAGTGGCCACTGAAATGGTTCCCTTGGAAATAAATCATTGTTTAAAGTGATAGGCTAACATTGTGGAGCTTCAATTTAAAAAATTGTCAAACTTTGATATCTCAGCTACATAGTAGTGTTCATATGGACAAATAAACACCCTAGAATAAAAAAGTTAAGAAAGTTACACTGCCAATGGCAAGTTATGCATGAATAAACAATTAAAACTCGGGGCGAGTTTAAATAGCCTAGCTGTACACACAGTAAGTCCATGGAAGAAAATGGGCAGGTGAATCCAATCAACTTACGATTTCACTTTTTCAAAGCACTAAATAAGCATTTTGAAATACATTTTTTTCAGGGCGTCATTTTTAGGCCTCATCAAAGACAATGGTAGCATGGGGGATCATGTAGCTCAGATTTTTTTAACTGTGGTAAATGTTAGCCAATACCTTTAAAACTCTGTCTACAGCAGCCACCTGTCCATAAAGGCCACATTGATTGTTTTCTCTTGGATGGTCAGTATAGACAGATTTCACCGCACAGTTTGTAAATAATTCATAATCTGTTACATCATTGCAGCTTTTTGCTCATAGAAATAAGTGGTATTGCGACAAGTGTGCATAAACTTCTTCACGTTTGATCCCGTTATAGGTGTAAATGCAATGGCCATGCCAGTCGATGTGTAGAAGCGCCCAACGATCCATACCACCGGCTCGTGTGTGAATGCGAACACAACACAGCGGGACCTGATTGCGGCGAATGTCTACCCCTCTACAACAACAGGAGATGGCAGAGGGCGACAGCCAACAACGCTAATGAATGTTTACGTAAGTACCATGAGATATGAATAATAACACCCCTCCCCCTCCCCGACAACTAACTCATTCCAATCATCCTACGTTTGTTTCATAAAAACTTCAAGCTTCATACTTGTATGTTGTTGTGAGAACACAGGTGATCATCTCTATTCACTACTATACGTTTGGCCTGTCGTAAGAACTGTAACATCACACTGATATGAACCAATTGTCTTTTTTTTCTGGTTTTTTTTTTGCAGGGGAGGGGGTACCATTTCTGGGGGGACCTTTTATGATTACTCCTGGTTCAGTAACCCTATTGCCTGTTAAAATTTTTGAGGTGGTAGTAATGCTTAAATTTCTTCTAGAGTAAAGTATTCGGTTATAGTCACATTGCATGGGGGAATAGGATGGAAGAAGGAGACGGGAACTGACAAATGAACAGTAAATATGATTTTTAATGTTCTTCATTAACAGACAATATCCTCCAACTGGGAAATCACTCCACCTGCGTGTATAGTTCGGTATATATTTCAACTCATGTTGGGTCTTGAGCATTTCAACATGTCACTAACCTTAAATTTCATTAAATTGTTAAAATCCTAGGTGCGCAGTAGGCAGTTAATGTCTGAGTAACAAAGTTGCCGTTATCCCCTCAAAACATGCACAAATTAGTGTCAATTGGAACGCTGGTCTTGTCTTTGGTTGGTCTCGGGACTTCCTGGTCTTGGGTGCTCTGACCTCTTGTTCTTGGTCCTATGATCTTGGCTCGGGGTGGTCTGGTCTTGGTCTTGTCTTGGTCTGGATGGCCTGTCTTGACTACAACACTGCATGTACACATAGGCAGTTCCTAACAGACCACGTTATGAGCCGTCAAAAAGGGTGCCACAATAGTTTGGTCATTTTTATGTGATAGCTCTCCTGTTAAAGGTTAACTATTTCAGGATAGATGCTGCAATGAAAAAAAAAAAAAAAACAAATGATGAGTTTTCCTTCAAGGTGGCCTACATAATCTGAAGTCTTACAAAAGAACAGAAATAATCACTGAGTTCAAAATGGCAATATCCATCATAAAGTGACCTGAGAACGTAAACTGGACAATTATGAGAGGGATACATTTCAATCCTAGGCAGGACCTTATATCAAATGCAAAACAGAGGTTTATTAAATTCATATATTTCACGAGT
>JZLH01S0105142.1:9425-22181 GCA_001188425.1 Eucidaris tribuloides | reverse complement strand
AAAAAAAAAAGTTAAGGCAAATGTGGACTTATCCAGCTGAAATATTGTTTGTATACTATGCATTATCTTGCTCTGTACTAATAATATTGTTTATGGCTCAATCATCATTAATCTATACAAAGTACAAAAAAAAAATAATAATGAGTTTTAAAAAAAAGTTAAATGGAGTTGAAAACACAGTTTTGTCTATGAAAAGTCTGAACTGTTTTCGAAAATGTGTGAAGAAATGAAAAATGGGAAAGATGATGTAGTAATTAATGTTGTTGGAGCAACTATCGTCAAATATCAGCTTTCAATATTAAAAATTGAAGAAAAAACACACACTCATTTTAGAATCAGCATCTAATTACTTCTACTTTTCAGTTGAGCAACAAGAACACGGTGAACAAAAATGTGTTCAGTAAACTTCCCAAGACCTTTTGAGATTTGTTTGTAAATGTCACCCAACCATTATCAAAGGGACTCTTCATGCTATTTCTATGACACGCTAGAATGTATCATTAAAGTGATGAAAATAGTTTACCTATAAAACAAAGTTTCTTCCCATTTTTATTGCCAATATTTTTGTTTTTGCAACTGTCGGGATAGATTTGTAGTTGGGTTTGTTCAGATAACAACAGGGCTGTGTGTTCTATGTTGTAATTCAGTGAAGTAGTTTGATTTTTTTTTAATCATGTTATGTATGTGCAATGCACATGATTGAAATTGATAATACCACTGGGACAAATATTAACAGATATATATTTTGATATATTTAAGTAAACATTTAATTCTATTCTTTGCTTTTACGTTTCCTTTTAAGTTAGTATAGTTTAATTTGAGATAGTCATTTGGACGTAACTTACCTGAAATACTATTTATTTGGCATAAAATAAAAAGCTATTTGATTGAAACATTTTTAAGTTTCTCCCAGTCGCAAGTGTAAATATGATTTTAAAATAATGCTCATGTCATTTTAACACAGTTTTTAAACAGTGTTAAAGAATCTTTGTAAAATGGAATAGCATGTACTACAAATACAAGCAGAAGATAGTTGCTACGAGCTACAATATAAATTGATTATTACACAAAACAATATTTATTAATAAAAGAAATTCAAACTAGATGGAAAAGTATTTTACATATCAGAACAAGCAAAGACATTGTGTGTGTGATCGTTATTTTACAATTATTTCTGTATTTCCTGTTTGTACATCTTCGTGGAAACTGAATTTTGATACTGATTCATTCCATAAATCTAATATTTGTTCTGTTTTGATTTTTCTAGTAATAAATGTTCAGCTGTAGACAGATTGGCTGTAGTATGTAACACCATCTTGTAACTCCAGTATAGAATGACCAGTTTTATACATGTAGCATAGTTGAGTTGAATGGTTAGTGATGCAAAACGTCAACAACTGATAAGAACATGGATTTATCTTCCTATTCCATTGCATGTTACATGTAAATCATATGTACAATCTGCACCAACACTGGAGAATTACATCCGTAAGAGCACGGCCACACCAGTGAAGCATGCTAACATTGTGGTATATAGGCGTACCCACGATTTTTAAAGGGGGGGGGGGTTCTATCGTGCTGATCGATGTGACAAGCCAAAAGAAAAGTCATGATGGGAACCGATTCCATAGCCAAAAAGTGAAGCGACAGGCCAACAACAAAAAGAAAGGTCACAGTGTCCATAGGGAACCTGTTCCACATCCAGAAAGAAGCACAAGGAAAAAAAAAAGTCATTGGGCCGCATTGTTATCAGTATCATTATCTCATCTTTTCTTCAGGGAGAAAAAGGGCGTGTAAACACCTAAAATGCTTCCTCCTCTCCTACCCCCCCCCCCCCCCTTGGTATGCCTATGGTATGTGGACTTCCCTTGATGAAATGCACTACTTACATAAAGTAGTTTTACTGCTATGTTCTCAAACATGTTTTTTTTCGGCATTGTATTTTGTTTGCTTGATAATGCTTTCGGATGTGGTACCATGTTGTGTACCAGTTATATAAACTGTATTCGGTGTGTGTCACAGTCTGTTCTGACCTTGTTTATCTAGCCAGTGGAATTCTGGCAACCGCTTTTAACTGGCCATGATCTCACAGTATTATTGTTTTTTTTTTTTAATTCATTTTAAAAAGTAAAATTTCTGGTTTGTTTTATTTCCATTTCATATAAACCATAGACATGGTTCGTACATGTACACATTTTTGAATTCCCTGACTTTCCATGACCTTTCAGACCAGATAAACATAATTTTCCAATACCTTTTTTCACACTTTTCTTTTAAGTGTGTAAAAATACATCATCGCAATACAAGCAAGCTCCCAATCAAGGGTCATTTAAAAAATATATCTTGAATAAAAGATTTTCCCTGACCTTCCAGAAAATTTGATGAATTCCCTGACTTTTTGCTTCTGGAAATGGTATCTTTAAATTCCCGGTCTTTCTAGAATATCCCTGATCTGTAAAAGTTCTGCATAGAACACCACAGAATGCAACCCTTTTTTTTGAGTAAACACAACAATGATGAATAATATCATATACATAAATCCTTCTGAACTTCATAGATATGTTGTGTTTTAGCTTAGACCACGGCCGTGCACCCAGACAAAGGCCTTTAACATTGTATCAGGTCTGTGGTGCTAGGGGCCTTGCTCCATGCACATGTGGATTGGTGTTAGTCCTGACATGGCTAGATAGACAAGGTTGGACTACAAATGAGAGAACTGGAAATGGAAAATTTTGACCCATGGCAACAAAACTACAGCATGTCTAAAAAAATAAAAAGTTGTGCAAGTGAAAAGCACCCTCTTTGGCAATTAGAAAATACTGTTGTGACATTATTCTTACATCAACGTCAAGGACATAGTTTTAGCTATCAAAAGCCATTTGGTCTGTTCACTTTGCTTTTTGTAATCTCGAGATAGGTTTAGTTGACAACGAAAGGGTAAAATCACAATTGTGCCACTTTCACTAAGGAAGAGGGTGTGATGCTATCATTGACTGTAGTAACAGTGGCACAATTGAGATTTTACCCTTTTGTTGTTAACTAAACATCTCAAGATTTAAATAAAAAACAAATTGAACAAAACAAATGGCATTTAAGAGTGAAGACTATGCCCTTGACTTTGATGTAAGCATCAAGTCACAAACGTATTTTCTGATTACAAAGAGGGTGTTTTTCACCTGCACAAGCTGTATGTGGAATGTGGAATGTCCCTTTGTAATGCACATGTCATGTTCCACTAAAATTATTATACATATAGTGAAATTTGTCCATCTACATGTTGTCAGTAATGTCCATGAAATGCATACTTTCATGTTCAAGCCAGTGTGTGTATGTTCAGAATGTTCTCATATAGTGTAAGTAGTACTATACATGAATATCTATAAAGTGCACACTTACTCATTTATACTTGGGAGTAACCTTGTACATGTAGTGGTTAGGTGAAGTACCGTAGCTCTAATAGTTGTGTCACATTTTCATTGGTTTTAGCTCACAATTTTTCTACCCACCCTAAATATTTACATTTGTGGCTTTGTAAAGGCATAGTAAAAAGTTTTAAGAATGGTGTATATTACTTGTGTGATTGTAACACAGAAGAGTCTTTATATTATGCAAGATTACAAAGAATTGGAAGATAAATATTTTATTTCTTTTATGAAAGAGTCAGAAGATATTTTATTGGAGATGTGAATAATGTTTTTATTCGTTCATGTAATGTGTCAAATTGTATACTTTGTGTGAAAAGATAGTATTGTGCAAATTGAAGAATTGGGAACAGTAATAAGCTGATGATTTGCAATCGGCAGGAGGCAAGTTCCGTATCAAGTGCTTTATGAAATAATGACGAGGTATTGTCAAATATGGCACAGAAATATGGCCATCTGATATTGCAGATCATATTTTGACCGTAGTACTAACATTACTACTGATATATGTCACAATTAGAAGAGAAAGATACCATAAAATAGTGGGAAAGACATGAAGTGGAAAAAGCTAGAACCAAGCTTCATCCTGTTTCGTATTAATTTTGTAAGAAAATGTAAAACTGAGACAAACTTTGTGCCTCGGTAAACTATATAAAATTGCACCCTAGCGCCTCTGGATATATGTAAATGTACTTGCATTTGATGCAAACTTTTGATTTATATATATTTAGGTTTCACTTTTCAAAGTATTGACTCGTAGTTAGCCAATTTGTGACAAAACAAAATTGTCGAAAGAGAATTAAGTGAATGTGTATTATTCTTTAAAAAGTTCTGTGAATAAACCTAAATGCAAATAGCAAATATGTTAAAATTGATTCGGCTGTTTGCTGGCTGTGTTATTTGTCTGGGATTGATTACTATGTGTTCTGAAATTGTTTGTTTTATATAGATCTGCAATGTTGTCAGGGAGTGAGATGTGTCTGTGTGTGTATGTGTGCATTGAGATGGTGTATTCACCAAACACATTTCACCATCAAAATTCACTTTTTGTGGCCAACAATACATGTCTCAAAACCATTTTTAGGATCACAACATCCATGCATAAATACAGCACAATTGTAGGACTGTTTTATACAAATAAGTGTTCTTTATTTCTTCTACAGTACTTACAAATTGATGTGTCTGTTACAACCACTGAAACTGACACACTCATCCAATGCTGTACATCTCTTATCAGCCAATCTATTTCTTTCTACTTGGTAGTTCGTAAATGCTGGATTATGTACCTTTTCTGAGTAAAATCATTTCCTTACAATGCATACCTTTATTTAATTTTTGCACAGGCACATGAGGTTTTATCCGACGTTTGACGTGTATGCAAATAATTTTGCAAATCTACACCAAACTAAAAACACTGTAAAATTTATAGGTCAGAATCAATGTATAATATGAACAATACAGATGTCTAACCAGGGTTATAGCTACGGCGGTCGGCGCCGGTCGGTTGTAGCCGGCACAAACTGAAGCCGACCACCACTGAGCTGAATTTATCAGTCCTCCGACCGGCACAGAAAAGCTTTAAAATGACTGCAAAATGTTTTAAATCTCTACATAAATCTGTATTTTGAGCTTTAAACATCCTTACATTTCAGCCGAAGATGTATTTTGTAAAATAAATTAATCATGTTTCCAAAAACAAATCACAAACCTTGTAGAAAACAACGGTGAAAAACTGAAGCCGACCACCACTGAGCTGAATTTATCAGTCCTCCGACCGGCACAGAAAAGCTTTAAAATGACTGTAAAATGTTTTAAATCTCTACATAAATCTGTATATTGAGCTTTAAACATCCTTACATTTCAGCCGAAGATGTATTTTGTAAAATAAATTAATCATGTTTCCAAAAACAAATCACAAACCTTGTGGAAAACAACGGTGAAAGCTACATGAACGTAAACATAAATATGATTGATAATGTGTCATGATGATGTAATGGCATCCAAATGCTTTTTTCTATTTGAAAACCAAGGAGCTTCGGGGGCTCCCCCCCCTTGACCCCCGCCAGGGGCTTTGCCCCTGAACCCCACGCCATGATGCTGCGCTATGCTCGCTCCGCTTGCATAACTCCTTCCTGAAGCCGGCACAAAATTCTTTCTAGCTATAACCCTGTATCTAACTATCTGCCTTTGATCTCTTGTAAGAGAAAGATTGTGTTTCTACTTTTCCTCAATAATTACCTGAAATGTTGCTTCTTTTTTAAAGCACCTCAAAAACATATCAAATTATGATTACCATCACTTCTTCAGTAAAATTGAATGAATATTGAGCATTTGTATCACTATGGAGAAAAATGCCAGGTATCATAAGTTCTCTAAAAAATAAAAATTACATCCTCAGAATTTAAATCATTAGGGCCATCGCACACTTCACGATCGGTCTACGATCTAATTTTGGAAAAAAATGGAATAGAGTTTGATATAAACATTTCAATACATCACAATTTGTTTGGTTCTGAATAGTCATACAGATAGTAAAATTGAAAACATGGCCCGTTTCCAACTCTTTAGTCAGAGGAAAAGCCAAATCGGCTCTGAATTGTAATGACATCAAAGAAGTCCTACAATTGTCTACAATTTAAAAATAATTTAGCCCTTACTCCAGGTTCAAGGCTGACAGCGCACCAAAATCCCATTCTAAGTATTCATTTTATCGTTCAGAACCCGAATCAAACAAGTTTTATTTGTAAAAATGCCCATATTAAATGCTACTACGATTTATCGCCCAAAACGGATCATAGTCAATCGTGTAGTGTGCGGTGGCCCTTTACACAGACAGCATAAGTAAACATCTCGGGAGCAGTAAATACGACCTCAATTGACATCTTGTACGACACCTGTCATGAACTCACAGATTCCTGATGATCTCTGTGTTAAACCTATGGGAATTTAGACGTCTGAGAATCAATGGGTTGAATGCCCTTCTGGACCAGCAAACTGCTACGACCTTTCAGATGACTGAGCCCGTCCCTGCCCCCAAACAATATGATGGATTAGGGTGCTTTATTTAAGATTCCACATTTTATGAGAAATCTTAATGATTAAGATAAGTTGAAGGCTTCTCTTAAAAAACCCCATCTATTTCATAATTAAAGTGTGTACACATGAACTCGGTGCTCAGACGCTTTACTCGTATACTTTCTTGTATTGTATTTCTCTTGTGTGTAGTTTTTTTGTGTGTTTATCGTAAGCGCATAGAGACATGATATTATGCTATGTGTTTGCGGTATAAAAGAGCTGAAAATAATTATTATTATTATCATTTCTGTACACGTCCAGAAATTCACAAATTACATGCATAAGAATGTCCACTCACACGGGAGAAATCAACTTCTGGCACAGTATGGCATAAACAATGTAGCTGACTGCTGGTTCACATCAAACCACCACACCAAATATTAAAGGAAGAGTTAGCCCGCGAACTGACAGAAATAAGTTAAGAAAAAAAATTCTGTTAATTTTATGTCTTTGCGAAATTTTTCCATAGACCAAGATCACTGAAACAGATACAGGGGGAGGAGCTTATTGATTCAAAAAGTGCATAAATTAATACAGCACGATTATCATGTGTCGGGCGGCATGCATCAGTCACGTCAGGTCAGCTCAAAGCCAGGACACGTGCAGTCTGCTTGGCTGGCAAGATCTGACAGTTACCCCAAATCTTTCTTAAAATATTCCTGTAAGTTGCCAGCTGCATCTTCCTTTAAACAAAATGCTGTTACCCCTCTACATTCAGAAATTAATGTCTGCTTGTAAAAGGTATGCAAATGTACAAAACAGCATTGTTTCAGCATTTCTTTGACAGCAAACTTGTCTGTGTCCTTGATAGATACACATGAATAATATTATTGTCATGATCATACAAATGGATGAATATTCGGATACATAAAACTTCAGGCACTGTGGGTTTCTCCTCGACACAGTTCTTAAACATTAATTTTGAATGTCATAACGGTGAATGTACTCACTTTGAGTCTCTGTATACAAGGATGTCAACATATAAAGCTTGTCTAGTCTCTATGTACGTGCAACTGTGTATATAGAGCAGTTTCATGGCCGTTTATGATTTAATTGTTCATCTTGCCCTGTGCACTTGGAGCAATAAGCACTCATACTGCATCTTCAAACCGGATACGAGAGCATTCCTTTACAGTAACAGCTTTGGTCACAGAGTTCGTAGCATAAAAAGAGTCCCACTACCATTAACCATGGATGGGTCTGATGAATGGTGTCTTCCGTCAGGCTTGGTCAGGGGGTATGGTCGATTTCTGGCACAGCCTGGCCAGGAGACCAGAGAGTTGAAGCAGCGAGTTTACTCCCTCTGCAATCCTCATATGGGTGAATCCAATTTCCTGGAGAAGGGAAGGTAAACAATGATCAAGAGTGAGGGACACTTAAAAGAGGAAATTCAAAGAAAAGGTGAAAATGAACTTGCAGTTCAAAAGATGGGTTTGTGTAAGCTGTGACAAGTAAAATTCAATGATTTTCTAAGGAGTCTACAAAGACTGATTTTTACTTCCATTTACTCTCTAATCAGCAAAATCAAGGGACTGTCTCAAAGTAAGACAGACACTTGAGTTTTCTTCACAATAAGTTATTTACATTTGGCACATATCAAATATATGATTGAAACATTTTCAAGAACATAGACTTTTTAATGGACATCAGAAATTAAGGAGTTTTTAAGGCCAAAGTCAATTCCAAGAACATGGCCTGTATGAACCCTGTAGACAAGGCTTGACACTAGCAAAGCAAGTACAAATTAATGGATATCAATTTTACTTGACTGGATAGACAAGTAAAAATGTTCAACTGTAAAATCAAGAGAGTATTAAAGACTTGTGTTTTTCAATTCAGTTTCAATTTTATGAAAATTCCAACTGAGTAGAATCTGTTAAAACTCATTTAACAATTTACTATCTCAAAAGTAACACAAATGACAAGCATTTTGTTTACTCTGTCAAGTAAAAATTTTGTTCGGGCAACTAAATGAATGAAAACAAAAAGTTTGCTTGTCCGATCAGGCAATGAGACAAAAAGGTTAGTGTCGAGCCCTACTATAGTACAGTGGTTCAAAACCGGGACTGTTTTGAAAAGTCCATCAAAATTTTATTTTAAATTTTTGATGTCTAAATTTTGATGTTAATAGATGTTCTGAAGTCTTATCTTCAAAATGCCATTAAAAAAATAAGTTTCGTTCATGCTTGAGCGGACACGGACACATTTTTGTCGGGGGTTCAATAAAAGGCTTGCGCCAATGGCAGAAAATGAGAAATATGATCATCAGACTTCTTACTATCAGCAGACTTCACTTAACCTTTTTCATTATCCTTGCCATTATTTTCGAATTAATGCTTTCAAAATTCATTTACATGTAAAAGCACCTGTGAACTGAGGTCTTGCCATGCTTGCTGTCGTGTACCTTGTTGCCAAGGGGACATTGATTCCTTGAAGTGTTAAATTGTGTGCTTTGAAAGGACAATATCAATTCTAAACAGGAAAGGATTTGTGTCTTTCAAAGGCACCATAACCTTTGTTGCCACAATGAAAGAATTTGAATAAATTACAAGCTCTCCCAATCCCCATTAAATAATACAAATATCCTTGGAAAAAGTTTTTTTTTTAATAATGGAATACTCAATGCTAAAAGATAACATATTAAAATGAAAAAAAAACAATTCAAGTAATAAATAGCTTTGTAAATGAATTTTTGAAAGCATAATACGAAAATAATGGGCAAAGATAATGAAAAGGCTAAGAGGAAGTCTGCTGATTAACAAGAAGTCTGATGATCATATTTCTCATTTTCTGCCATTTGTGCGCAAGCGCTTTTTTTGAACCCCCGACAAAAACGTTCCGTGTTCATCAAGTGACATAAACTAATTTTTTTTAATGGCATTTGAAAGATAAGACTTCAAAGGCATTATTAACATCAAATATAGACCATCATAATTTGAAACAAATTTTGATAGACTTTTCAGAACAGTCCCGTTTTTTTTGATACGACTGGTAGAAGATATAACGCATTTCACAGAGTATCACGTACATTTATTTATCTATAAACATTAATACAGGTCATCAAATATTTGAGTTAAAATATCCCAACAAGCCGAAATAATAACGGTTTTCACTTGGACATTTTATGTTCAGGCACAAGGTGTCAGCCTTGCGTAAGAAGAACTGGAATTGGATCGGACCGGATACAACTCAAAAATATCATCCAGGGAATGTACAATGTGGTTAAAAAATAAATAATAATTTATTGTTTATCATTATTACTTACCCTGCAAGATTCGCGGTTATTTTATAACGTTTAACCCGGGGTTTGTAACGGCCCGCGGTATAGCGGTAAACGAAATAAGCCGATTATAAACTGTCAGTAACCGCCTGCACCTTGTAACAGGTGTTAAATGATCGGGGCGGTTAGCGGTTAAACGAAATCAGCGCATCTATCAACTGTTAGTTAGCCGCCTGCAGCCTCTACGAGGCGTTGAATGATTTATTTTTTTATTCCCAAATCATGACTCTTCCCCGCCCCAGACGGCCAGCTCAGTTAAGAAGTGTTGAATGATTTATTTTGTGTTGTCAAATCATGCCCCAGACAGCTCGAATGATTTATCTTTGTATCCCCAAATCAGCTCAGACGGCTCACTTAAAAAGAGGTGTTGTTTGATTTACTTTGAAACCCCAAAGCACGTCTCTAGTCATGCGGTCATGCCCCAGACGGCTCGGTTACAAATTCAGAGAAACAAAACAACAGAGGGTGCGCTGCAGGGGTGCGGGGAATCACAAGCATTATGAGTCCATGAGAAATTTGAGAGACAAACATGCCGACTAGAGTGAGTGCGAATCAGAGAAATGCCATTGTTGTTATGGTAAACATAATTAAGAAATATGCTGGATCAACCCATTCGAATTAGCAATGATTATAAGGACACTCTAGGTTCTATGGCGACGGCAATTTACACAAAGTTTATAAAAAAATGAAATTCATCCTAGAATGAGTAGAATCACGAGACAAACCTGCCACTGTGTGAATCCTCATGTGTTTTCTTACTGAATTCTCTAATTATGTATTGTATACATCGTTATTGAATGTGTTTGTGTTAAATCTTTTAAAAAATAAATTAATAAATGAAACCTGAACTTGAAATACTTGTATTGTTTTGCATTCATTGGTTGAAAGCCGGTCTGAACTAGCCATTCCAAATCATCGGGAAACAAGGAGCAAACTTACTGTACAACTGTACGCAAGCAGCATGTCAGCTAAGTCCACTCACTCCATGCCATATAAGCCGTCAGATTTTATCCAAACTAGTCCTCTGCGGACCAATCAAAGAGTGGCAATATGACTCTCATCATTTTGGTCATGATTGTCCACACCCAGGGTCCACACCTAATGTTTCACTGCTCCGTGGAGTGAACAATACAATGGGCGTCCTACGCCCACCTCCTACCTGCCTAGGAAATACATATTAATAAACACCCCCATTTGGCTACACAAGTGAGCTAGCTGGTACTCACAGGCCCTGACTCGCACCCTGTAATCTGATTGGACATTTACTGTTGTACTAAATGTACAGTGTGTGTGTACTGTTCAGGCTGACTGTGGGCGTGGCATAAAACTTGTCACTGCTACATGCATGCCAAGAACAGTCAAATCTGACCCTGTTCAACTCTGTAATCTGATTGGTTAATTACTTGTCATACTGTTCTTTATCATAGACTTGTGTGCTATGCTTCCAGAGGACTGTGAGTGTGTGTGGCTAAGTCATTGCATTACACATGACTTGAATGTTTTCAAGTTGCAGAGTGGAATGGGGGAAATTTGCACTTCGCAATATGATCTGTATCTCTGTCATCGGGGACTGTGTGTATAATGTGGTTTCTTTGTTTCATGTTGGCAGAAAGAAAAATCATAATGAATAGAAGAGAAATGGCAAAGTATCCATGATTTAATAATAATAATAATAATAATCATCATCATCATCATCATCATCCATATTTTAGAATTCATAAAATGAAAAAAATGTTTAGAAAAGGCAACTATCATCAATCCAATGAACAATTATGCTTACATTTATTTTTTGCATTATTTGTGTGGAAACACCAAGAAAATGAATGAAACAGAAGTGAAGCTTGCAGGTATAATACATGCTTTAAATAAACCTTTTCAGTGCAACCTAATTCGATATACATGTAATAAAACAACAGAAAGGTTGTAGTTTAGTTTCTATTTTTCTTTGTACCTTTGTTTAATCTGGGGAACTATGTCTACACTTCAAACTTTTTTCAAGTAAACATACAAAAAGAACTATGCAATTTAGAGATTATTAGAATATTTTCGGGCGAGACCGAGACAGGTTCCGTTATTACCTTTTGCAATTTAATCCCTCCCCCACCCGTCTCTGGTTGGTGATCAACTAATGAAATATTTATGACTTGCATAATTAATTTGGTCTCAAAAGCTTTGTTCCATACTATTTTCAAGTCATTCAATTATTTGAAGGGAATTTCAATTATGCCAGTCGGCAGCTATTTCAAAACACTTTCAAATGTTCTGTTTCCATGACTCTTCTTGCTTTCGACGGTTAATGGTTCTGTCTTTAATTTGGATGATCTGGCCCTTTGATATTAAATGAAATACAACAATTTTGAAACAATTATTACCTTAACCCATTGAGGATGGAAGCCCCAACAGAAATATAGGCTCCCGAGGGAAATGATGTATTGCATCAAAAACAAATACTTTCCTCCCAATTTCCTAATTATTGCCAATTTGCATGATAAATAGTGATATTCTATAAATCATTTTCAATAGTAAAAAAAAATGTTGCCCATTAATGGATTGATTTTGCATTTCAATTTTTTGTAAAACCAAAGTCTATACTTCATCGAGTGAGAAATGGTACTTCGCTTCACATGTAATTGGTCATGAATTAATCACCCTAAGCCATTTAATTCCAGGCCTTATCATCAAATATAAACATGATGTCCCCTACCCAAAGAACAACGGCGGTGACAGGCTGCCAAGACAGCTCAAACTCCAACCAGGGATGTTCATTGGTTGCAAGGAACAACCACGTGGTGTTAGATAGCCAGCCAAAACATCAAAGGTCGTCTTGGATCGCCCCGTCGCCGCCCGGTCAGGACATCAGAGGTCATCTCATGTTACGCCGGCAGGCCCAAAAGTGACGATGTGGTTATTTTCTTGGAATAACTTGTCCGCTGTTATCAGCACTGACTGTATCCGATGATAGATTTTGTTGGACACAAA
>JZLH01S0105137.1:21789-34620 GCA_001188425.1 Eucidaris tribuloides | reverse complement strand
GTGCGAGGTTAGTAAGTAAGACTCTGTATTTTCATACTGTGACTGCTCCTCTGGAAGATGGTTCCACCAGAGGATGCATGGAAAGACAACTCCCCTGGAAGTTGACCCCTCAGCAGGAAAACTGAGATTTTTAAAACTGTGATAATCTTTAAACTCCGCCAGGTGAGCTATCCTTGGTGGTAGTCGTCCTCGGGGGAGTTTTCCTTCAGGGAAGTTGTTCAGTGTTAGTTGTAAGTGCAAGGTTAGTAGACTGTCTATTTTCAGATCAAGAAAGCTCCCTTGGAGGACGACTCCCACCAGAGGACGGTTCTCCCTGAGGACAACTGAGATTTTTAAAAATGAAACATTGTTAAACTCCGCCAGGTGAGTTGTCCTTAGTGGTAGTCATCCTTTGGGGAGTTGTCCTCAAGGGGAGTTGTCCTCAAGGGGAGTTTCCCTCAGATCAAGAAAGCTCCCTTGGAGGACGACTCCCACCAGAGGACGGCTCTCCCTGAGGACAACTGAGATTTTTAAAAATGAAAACATTGTTAAACTCCGCCAGGTGAGTTGTCCTTAGTGGTAGTCATCCTTTGGGGAGTTGTCCTCAAGGGGAGTTGTCCTCAAGGGGAGTTTCCCTCAGGGGAGTTGTCCTCAAGGGGAGTTGTCCTCAAGGGGAGTTTCCCTCAGGGGAGTTGTCCTCAAGGGGAGTTGTCCTCAAGGGGAGTTGTCCTCAAGGGGAGTGGTCCTGTGTGGTATCTATCCTTCTGGGGATTGTTCCTTCAGGGGAGTTGTCAAGTGGGAGTCGTCCCCGGGGAGTTGTACTCCAGGGGAATGGTCCTGGAAGCGACTTGTTTGTTAATGGTGTCAACAGGCAGGGGCCTGGGGATATCCCCCCCCCGTCATTTAAAAGTGTGCAACACATTATATCATTTGTTGTATAATGTTTCGAGGATCAGAACTATGCATAGTACCAGTCCACAAGTATGTGATACCTCATCTCTGATGGGTTTACTGATCACAATTTTAAAAAGTGATAAAATAATTTTATTATGGTCTAAAATGTGATTTTGAAACACAGATATTTGAAAAAGTTCCTATGACAGCAGGGGGTAAAAACCTTCTTCTCTCAGTCACACACACACACGCGCACACATACACACACACACACACACACACACACACACACACACACACACACGCACACACACACACACACACACACACACACACACACACACACACACACACACACACACACACACACACACACACACGTGTAATCACCTTCGACCGAGAACGTACAATTTTTAATGTGAGTGTATCTATGTGTGTGTTTGTAACGGTAATACCGAGGACACACACGGCAATTTTTACCTATTAAATGAGGACGAAACTTCTGACAACTGCGAATGTATACAACCTCCAAATGCGGACATTCTCTATATACCCCCAAACCTTGCTTACTGGTTGTAATGCTGCATAAGCACCTCAATTACAACAAGATCTAAAAACGTGGACCGTCCCCCCTAGAAGGTACATGTACGTCCGCGGTTGTACAGTAAAATTAATCCAAAACGTCCACAGTTGGAGGCGATTACACACATAACACACACACACACACACACACACACTTGCACACTCACATGCTTTTGAGAAGCTGTTTATCCTTGTCGTGTTTGCTACATCATGCTTGAGCACTCTTTAGGTTACGAGGTGAAATTTCTTGTGGTAAGCAGCTCCTATCCTTTTCTGTCAGTACATGTATAAATGCTTTTTAATGCTTTACATTTTTCTCCAAAATGTTACGAATAGATTTTAGCCAAATTTGGCAGGAATGATCTGTAGGGCAAGAGGATATAAAATTTGAATCAACTGTGCACTCCCCTTCCCCCTTGAGCAGTAATACCCATTAGTCTGTAATTGCAAAATCTGCCTCTTAAGAGATAAAACTTTGATAGGAACATCATTTTCACTGGAGATACATGACTTTGTGAAGGAAAAACAATTACAAGTTCCAGACAATGCCCCAGGAGACCCCTGGGTGAAATCCCACATAAAAGAAAAAAAATATGTGACTTCTCTTAAATGGACTTCAACCAAATCTGGCAAGAATAATTACGATGTGATAAACCTCAACTGTTTATTATGAAGGCAGGGCTCAACTTTAGCAGGGTCCCTTGGACCATTGGCTCCCCAGAATCGCTACGGCTCCTTAGAAATGTATGAAAAAAGCCTGACTGGCTCTTCACGTTTTAGAGATACACGCATACAGCCAATTGTGACTGAGGGAAACATGGCTCCCAAAAGTTCAATTTGGCTCCCTTAAGAAGTCCCTGAGGAGCCCAGCTGGCTCCCTATTAAAAAAAAAGTTAAGGTCAAGCCCTGTCAGAAGTATTCTTTTCCTGACTATATGTCCAGATGAGTGAAAAATTGAATGCATGGCATATGCTATGGTGCTGAATGTTAATACTGAACGTGACTCCAAACCTCTCCTCGAACCTTAACATAATCCTTACCTTAACCTGAATTAAAAACCCAATGATAACCCCAACACTAACTCTTTGTCTTTGGAAATAGTATTGAAGGGGCATATGTCGTGTCACCATAAAAATAAGTTTCATGGACTGTCTGAGTGGCCCTGGAGAGGTTGGTGTCAGATAATTGGACATCTGTAAAATATACAGGTTCATATCAACTGAAGATGGCAGGAATAATACTTGGGGCAAGGGGATCTAAAGTTTAGATTGGGCATTTCACCAAAACAGGTGGATGAATTCCTTTCATCCTTTTACTGATGTAAATATAGGTAACGTGGGGGAAGTCATTAGCAATCTTCTGTAGCAATAACTTATTCCTTCCATATGAAGGCTGTTGGGGGCATAGAGGAATTACCAGTATAGCTTCAGTTGGCCTATTTGTCTCAATGTAGCACTGTAGTTTGTGTTTTTATTTGCTTTTGGCTTTCTAACAGCTTGTGCGTTTATGCTGTAATAAGTGCACACCAAAACGCTTCTGCATGTGTCTTTTCAGTGCAATATTTAGTAAGTTTGTATCCTCTTCATGGCATAGGCATAGGTGTATCCAAAATAACAGAGTAATTTGAGCCTCTTTCTTTCTTTTTGTTTTCTTTCTTTTCTTTTTGTTTCTTTTTCATAGATAGTATTCCAATTTGACCCATTTCATTTCATCTGATTTTTTTTGTCTGCAAAAAGACACATACATTTTTGGGCCATTCCGTACCAGAAATTTGGAACATTTTCATAACATTTTTCAATCTCCTGTCCAAACAAATGAAGAACGAAGAATTGTTTTATAATCATGTCATAGTACTAGCAGAAGGCAATGATTATTATTGGACATCTGGAATAATTTAACTTTTCTTGACGAAATACAAGGAAAATATTAGTTGCATGTGGTTTATGATGACTCTGCATTCATCTTTCTTCCTGTATTGCAGTCAAAAGAGATCAGTGACCCCAGCTGATCAATTGTGCAATGGGCATATTCCCTTCTCACAGTACTATGAAATGACCATAGATGATTTTGTGTGTATGTAGTATTAAGAGAATGGTCAGGAAACTTGAAAAAAAATGTTGTTAAAATGTCAAAATATTCATTATAGATCTGCCCTGTTGTTTTAATTTTCATCCATTACTTGCTCTCATCACAAGATCGTCAGAGCCGACAACGTCAAACACTGCAGGATGTGCGACGTTTGTGTTTTTGATCTAGACCACCACTGCTTGTTCCTCCTTGCTTGCATCGGCCGCTTGAACCATCGCTATTTCATCACCTTCATCCTCCTCACCACCCTCATGCATATCACCTTCGTCTTCCACTCCTACCAGTACCTGGTCCTGGTCTACCCGGACCAGGAGTGGCAGGGACTAGCCCTAAACTCGTTCAAGTACGAGGGCTGGGTCATGATGTTGGTCTGTCTTAACGCTGTGTCTTTTTGCGGAAATGGAAATCTGGCTCGATTTCAGCTCTCTGTGGTTTCATACGGACTGACCACCTATAAGATGATGTCGATGCCCAGGGAGGCGAGGCGGGCAGCAATGAGAATGAGGGCCGGCGACAGACTGCAAAATCTGAGGAACTTCTTTCAGGGACGTCCGATCAGAACGGCCGATTATTTGACCCAGACTCAGACTTGTTCAGTATGAGGGACAGACCCAGGAGACCAAATAGTAAACAGCCTTTACTATTTCTTCTTAGATGTTCCAAACATTCTTTCTTTTGCACTTTGAAGTTGATGTATTTCTCGTTGAGATTATCTCTCGACTTCTTCCTGTCACTTCACTTTGTTCACTTCATTTTGCATAACTGTTTCAGTTACAGCATGCTGGGCCCTAACATTTTTTGTAAATTAACTGTTTTTTGTTAATCTTTAATGTGCCATTTATGGTAATAGGTGCTGGTCTCCTTAATGTCTAACACCTGTTTTATATTCTTTCACTCAATTTGTCACACTTCTTTCCTTTGAATTGCAGACACACATAACTACATATTTTCTTACATTTTATTGCACTATTTGCAAACTAACTGTTTTTATAAATTAGATACTAATTGAAATGAATGTGTTCTACTTCCCTTCATAATAACCCCTGCAAACAAAGTTTGAAGGGGGTGTATTAGAATTAGTGTACAGTGGGGCAGTCGTTTGGGCAGGTGGCTGGCACTTTGCAAATTGTTGCTGATCAAACTGCTTCCTTACTTTTGACCAAGTGTCATGAAATTTGGCACATACATTGGTCTTGGGGTAAATATGTGCAAGACATTTTTTTTGTACATGTTGGAAACAGAATTGCCATGGTAACAACATATTATTGCAATAAATCAAAAAAAAAAATCTTACAGATTGAACTACGTCCTCAGTTTTTGACCAATGCTCGTGAGGTTTGGCACTTACATTGGTCTTGGGATGAAGATGTTCAAGACATATTTCTTGAATGTATCAGAAACTACATTGCCATGGTTACGGTAACAGCATACAGTGTATATGGGGATAATTCCTCACAAAGGGCCATGATGATGGGGCTAGGGTATTATCACCCTCAGTGTTATTTCTAGTTCTATTTGTACTGGTCTTGTGAAGGCACAACTTTTTCTCCTCTGTCTATCACCTAACTGGCACCAATCCAGCATTTATTCACTCTTTACAAAAAATTTTCTTCTTTTTGTCATATATACAGTGTTTTGAAAAAACAGAACCCATCTCCCACCAGGAATATACTAGGTGTTAAAAATAAAATTGGTTAATTTTGATATGTAATAACGCAAAAACTATACACCAGATAATACTGGCATGAGTTTGAGTTATAGTCTAGAAGAGTGAAACATTTTTGTTGGAGGTGGTTTCTAATACGATATCAATAATCAGTTTTATGTTATTCGATGCTTATTTAAAAAGTTAGAATTCAGATTTTGCTCAAAATCCAACCCCCTGTATAAAATTGAGACTGTACAGAAATCAAATGGTGTGTGTGAGAATGTGTGCCTTGTCCACACACAAGAGCAACAGACAATGGCTGTGGATAGTGAATAGTCTAGCAGTTGCTAGGCTACTAATAAATATTCATAAAGCATTTATTTAACCTGGGCGTAATGAAACTGGCATATCAAAGTTTCCAACGTGTGCTATTCCAGCCATTGTCCATTGCTTGAATGCTATTGTGTGGGGACTAGACACACACTCTCACACACCAGGGATGTAGTCGAGGCCGGATTTTGCCAGCATTGGCCTCGGCCTCGGACCGAGTCACGTGTACAAAGTCTATGGGAACAATATTGTTCCAGCAGCCTCATGACTTGGAACAGTCGTCCTCGACTACATCCCTGTCACACACACCATTTGAGTTCTGTGCAGTCTCAATTTTGTACAGGGGACTGGATATTGAGCAAAATCTGAACTCTAACATGTCAAATAAGCATGAATTACATAAAACTGATTATTGATATCGGATTGAAACCACCTCCAACAAAAATGTTCACTCTTCAGCTATAACTCAAACTCATGCCAGTATTATCTGGTGTATAGTTTTTGTGTTATTACATATCAAAATTAACCAATTTTATTTTTAACACCTAGTATAATCTTATAAACAGAATTATGTTTATTGCAATATGTCGTCACAAAGATAATTTATTACCCCTTCATTTAATACCATATTTGTAATAATTAAGCCTTGAGTTATTGAATTGCAAACATCTTAAATGACCAATGTTTGTTTTCTTGTTTTTGTTTGTTATACTCCTAATCAGTATTTATTTCCCTTTCCAGTTTGGAAAATATTTCTTTGTTCATTTTAGTCAGTTGCTGTTCATATTCCAACAACTGTATTTTTTAGGTCTAACTCAAGTTTACAACTAATGAATTTAATTTGGTTTAAATGTTTGGAGTGATAATCATTTGTCCATTAATCCATTTACCCTATTATTTCAAATTATCATTCAGAATCATTTACGTCTGATTTTACGCTTGAAGTTGAGGCAATAAAAATATAAAAGGTTTTCCTTTTCTAATACAGTTACAAATTTCCCAGTAACAATTGTGAGAACTTCATATTTTACATGTTAATTTATTCTAAAATAGACACTACACAAAAAGTAAGTTCCCCCTTTTTTCAAATTACTGTAACTTTTTAACGAAACAAATTTGAGCAGAACAATTTCATAGGGGTGTTCTTACTCTAATTAACTCAATTCTGTATGAAAATGTGATTGATCCATCAGGTCATGCATGAGTGAGCATGCATTAAAGACAAAATTGTCACTTTCAAAAGTCACAGATTAAAGTCCTTTATTATGCCAAAATAACAGTAAAAAATTATATTTTTTGCTTTATTAATAAAGTGTGCTCCCTCAACCATGACATGGTCACAACCTCTTATGTTCACAAAACATGCGCCAATACATTTTGCTGAAAAAATATCTAATTTCAATTTTTTCAATAAACGTAATGGATTTTACAGTCCAAAATTTAGGAAGGATGAACATTTTTAAATTGAGCACACTGAACCATAAAATATGTGGAAAGTGTCTGGGGAGGTGTAGAGGGGTCAAACGATATATGATTAACATAAATAGCGCTAAATCATTCAGCGGAAACAGAATTTGTCAAAATCCTGTATCCCAAATCCCCTAAAATGACCCTTGTAAATTTTGAAAAGTGACATTTTCATCTTTAATATTTGCTCATTCGTGCATGACTTGACGGATCAATCACATTTTCACACAGAAGTTAGTCAATGAAGACAGAAACACTCCTGCCAAATTATTTTGTTCAAAACCATTTTGTTAAAAAGTCATGGTATTTTGTAAAAGGGGGGAACTTACTTTTTGTATATAAATATATATATTACGAATCATCAGTTTTAGTCACCAGTTGAAAAAGATGTCTTGGAATATCATAAATATCATTGAGAAATTTGATATCAAAGTTGTGAAATTTACAAAGGAAGTGTGTCCCCTCAGTAAGAAATTTAAAATGGATTGTCTCAAATCTGTGTCACTTTTGTGAACGCATTTTCTTAGGTTGATAGCAATAAAAATCTACACAACAGATTTGTCCATCACAAAGAGTACTGATGGTTATTTCAGATACCGGTAAGTCAACTTTTGACTACAGAATTTTCACAATAGAATGCTTGCACAGTTTACTTGATTCCAGAATAGTTTCACCCCAAGTTGAGGACTACCCCCAATCATGTCATTTATCTTTAATTCAAATGACAAAGATCTGGACCAGTGTTCTAAAAAAATGTAATGCATACAGGCTTGGTCGTGTGGTGAAATACTTCAATACAGTCTGTACTAGTATTGCACTACATGAATATGTGCCTGTGTTTTGAGACTATGTTTTATCCTATGCGTGGTTGAATTATCCATTAAAGGCATCGTTCAAAAGTGTTTTCCGTTGTAAGAAAACAGAATCTGAGCTATACGTACATACTCCTCCATACTATAGGTGTCCCTGCAATGGTCTTAAAATGAAACGTGAAAACAGTGTACCTCAAATCAATCATGCTTTTAGAAATAGAAAATCTGCAAGTGACCAGTTTTACTATACCCCCCCCCCCATGAATGTGTAATATTTATCCATACTTGTCTTGCCAATGACAGCATAACTTTTCTAAAATTTTACATTCTAGGATGTTTACTTTTCTGTTCAAGGACATGTAGCTCAGACATCACAAGTTTGATTTTTTTTCTAAATTGAACTGTCACATTGTTAAACAATGTCTTTCTGAGTGTTCCTTCACTTTATCCTTTCTTGGCAGCTACTGTATATATGCTGAATATTTCAAGGTAGTTTTATTTTTCTGTGAATTTTTCAACTAAACAACCAATATATACCTGTAAAAAGTGAATGCAAATGCAATAAAATCACAAAAATAAACTTTGAGATATCCTCATATTTAAGCAAAATCACGAAAATACATGTATATGTACGCACAAAACAAATGGCATATACATTAATCTGTCTGTGTCTATCCTCATTCATCACAGATCGTCAGGCCGGAGCGCACCAAGCACTGCAAGATGTGCGAGCGCTGCGTCACCAACTTGGACCACCACTGCCTCTTCCTCCTCAACTGCATCGGGCAACGCAACCACCACCACTTCATCATCTTCCTCATCCTCACTGCTGTCATGCACACCATCTTCCTCGTCCACACCTACTCCTACTTCCTCCTCTTCTACCACGACTACGACTGGTGGTCGTTCCTCACCACGTCGTTTCACAACCAGGGGTGGATTGTAGTTCTTGCTGTTCTCAATGCGTTATCCATCGTGTGGGAGGTGTACTTGATCAAGTACCAGCTCAGATTGATTTCGTATGGACTCACCACGGCGTATAGGCCCTCGAGAAATAACCGGGGGACATACGCCTTCGTCATGCGACCGAAAGACCGGTTACAGAACGTCCTCAATTTTTTCATGGGACAAAGGACTTACACAGCAAGTGAGCTCTACCAACCTCACACTATATGACAAACTTGCTGTTTGTTTCGGTCTTTTATTCTTAAGTCATGAATGCAAATGCAATTAGACATTGTTTAAACAGTACAACTTGTTTGGGTGGAATAGTATTTCTGTCATACAATTGAAACCAATATTATTTGTGCCATGATATTTGGGAGTTTGGAATTATTTGGTAACTGTAGAGATACTACAAGTGATTACTGATATTTATTCTGCATTTATTTAGTTTTTTATCTGTTGCCAAAATATTTTGTGTAATCGTCAAAGTAGCTGTGTGACAATATTTTATGTGTTGTTCTACCTCTTTTACATGAGAAGAACCAGTTCCAAACTTTGTTTTGGGCATTTGACACTTACATGATCACGTTCATCAAGCAGTGTCTCCTGTATGCAGTAATCGCTGCTCCAAATGCTGTCAGTATAAATCACTCTTGTTTCTAATTGCCTTATGAAATTGCCACTGTCTATCTTAGTGAACTTATCAAACAATACCAGTCTAGTCGTAATCTCCATTCTCAGTCAAAAAATCTTCTCTCTGAAATACATGTGAAATCCAAGACATTTAGTGATAGAGCTTTTGAAATATGGCACCAAAATTATGGAAGAACCTCCCCAAAAGCATTAAATCCATCAGCGACTTTGATAATTCAAATCCACGCTAAAGATGCACCTTTTTGATAATTTTGAGTTAATGTCAATTTCTCGTATTTATTTTCACATGCATAGAGACTATTTTCATGGTATTATGAATCTCTAAGAATTGATTATTATTATTATTATTATTATCATGCAATTTGAGGTATTCACAAGCAATTGTACCAGTAAACACTTAAAATTTTCATTGTTCAGTACTATTCTAAAAACTGGAAGGGTTATTAGACCTTGTGATTCCCAGGGCATTAATAGATGATAAAGGTTTATCTACAAACTGCAATTTAGCCTTCCTCCCCCCCCCCCCCCAACAAAAAAGTACCATTTATCAAAACTTTATCAGTACTTTGGTTTTAAAAGACATAGGAGGAGGAATTCTCTATTCACCATTTTACTTATATTTTAAATTGAAGATGTAACCGTTCCCCATGCTATTATCAGTATGCTGATTACTATTATTAGTAAATATGGAGAGTGGACCTTACTTTTTTAGCGAGTACTGACAAATGAAAGCTATCAATCAAGTCAGATTCACTGGTCTCCAAACATATCCTTGCGTGTCCTAATGTCCTATTTTTATGCCTCCGCAACGAAGTTGCCGGAGGCATCATGTTTTCGGGTTGTCCGTCCGTGCGTCCGTCCGTCCGTTACCGGATCTCGTTACCGCGATAACTTGAGAACCCTCGATCGGATTTTGATGTAACTAGGACCAAGTATGGACTATGAGCCACCAATGAACTGATTAGATTTTGGAGCTGAAAGGTCAAAGGTCAAAGGTCACCGGGCCTTAAATATGTCTGATTTGGGCTCGTTACCGCGATAACTTGAAGCGTGTCGATTGTATTTATTTGGGTTGAAGTAATGTATTATGAGGCATCAATGACTGGAATTTGGTTTTGGGCTGAAAGGTCAAAGGTCAAGTCCACCGGCCTTAAATATGTCTGATTTGGCTCGTTACCCGCGATAACTTGAGACCCCCAAATCGGATTTGATGTAACTAGACCAAGTATGTACTATGAGCCGACAATGACTGATTATGATTTGTGAGCTGAAAGGATCAAAGGTCAAAGGTCACGGGGCTTAAATATGTCTGATTTGGGCTCGTTACGCGCGGATAACTTGAGAGTGGCTGGTCGGATGTGATGTAACTTGGTGAAGTATGTATTATGAGGATCATGAACTGATAGATTTTGGGGCTGAAAGGTCAAAAGGTCAAAGGTCCCGGAGCCATTAATATGTCTGATTTGGGCTCGTACCGCGCGATAACTTGAGAGCGGCTGTCGGATTGTCATGTAACTGGGTGAAGTATGTTATAATGAGGAGCACAATAAACTGATTAGAATTTTGGAGCTGAAGGTCAAAGGTCACGAGCCTAAAAATGTTCTGATTTGGCTCGTTACCATGATAACTTGAGAACGCCTGTCAATTTTTATGTTATTTGGTGAAGTATTATTATAGGCCAATAAACTGATTAGATTTTGGAGCTCAAAGGTCAAAGGTCACGGCCTTAAATATGTCTGATTTGGGCTCATGACTCTGTGATAACTTGAGTATGACTTTTCCGATTTGATGTAACTTGGGAGAAGTATCTTTGTATAAGGACACAATTTACTGATTCGATTTTGGAGTTGAAAGGTCAAGAGTCAAAGTCACAAGCCTCTGTCGAATTGAGCTCATTGTCGCGATAATTTAAAAACTGCTTGAATTGGAATTTACTGTAACTTGGTCAAGGGTACATGGGCTTATGCTTATTCATCTAATTGGTCTTGCTACACATGGTAACTTGAACTTTTCAAATTACATCAGTTGGATGGGACTGTGGACTGCGGAGGCATACCATCGACTGGCGCAGTCTGAACTGCTCAGTATTATTATAAAGTTTATTTAAGAAGATGAGGTAGCTATTTGAACGTTATTGTTCGTTTCTGCCAGTGTTGGAGACAAGTCCACAAGTTTCGAGTCCGCAGTTGAATAAAACCTTGCCAGTCATTTTACATTGAGACTCGATGACGAGTCCAAGTCCAATAAAAGTGGATTCGATTCTGGCTCAACTACAACACTGTTTTTTGTAGACCATTGTCTATAAAAATGTTTGGAAAGCAGCAATTTTTCCCAAATATTATAATAAGATTGTAAAAATATATTTGTCAAACTGATAGATTACAGGGTAGGAGTAGAAATAGTTAAGATTTTCTACATATATGTCATTTTTGTTATTTTAGTAACTTGTACTTAAATATCACCTTACATATTAATCCGTCAAGTGACCATGCCTAATTACAAGTCATTGGTGAGTACATTATTAATAATAATGTGATTTAATTTTTTCGTAAATGTTTGGGCATGGACTATCGATATTGTGATTTCCTTTAAGTCACAATTGGATAATATACAAACACATGAATTAACTTGTATCACAAACCAAAGACATAAAACTTCCCTGTGTGGAAATTTTGGACATTTCTCGAGTCGTGAAACTAGTGCAAAGAAAAACATTTTTTCCCATTTTCTTTACACATTATGTGCAGAGTGATTATGAGTAGAGGAAACTTGCTGTTGTACCCATTTTGGCTTGCCTAAGGTCCAGTAAATAAATGACTGGTATTCTCGGAAGCAAACTTATTTAGTCCACTGACAAATTCTGGATTGTTAGTCACCTGTTTTATGGCGTCATGGCTTAATGGATAACAGCTTGGCTACCCAACGTAGAGGTCCATGGTTAAAGTCCACATCATGGTGGTTGTGTCATTGGGTAAGGCACTTTATCCCCATTACACCGTCCCTCGGATAGGGCGTAAAGCCGTAGGTCCCATGTTGAGACAGAAATACCTTGGCACGTAAAAGAACCCACACACTTCATCAACAAGAGAAGTGTGAAAACCCGGTGTGATGGCCCTTTCAACACTATCAACATTCTTTGGGCTCCTGTTCCACTGAATATCTGCTGCCTTGCTGAAGGGAACTTGTGGGGTGTTTCACTAAGCCCCAACATTAATTGGATCGATTTTAAGATTGATTTTAGGGCTAAAATTGATATCAATTTTAGCTGGTGTTTCACTAAGAACTAAAATCAATCCCAAAAGCGATCCAATCAATTTTAGGATTAATATCACCCTTAAAATTAAGTTTAACCTCTGAAACTGTTTCACTAATGTAGTTGAGATTGATATCGATTTTAAAATTGATTCTTTTTTAAAATCAGTTCGGTATCAA
>JZLH01S0105137.1:0-11980 GCA_001188425.1 Eucidaris tribuloides | reverse complement strand
CCTGCAGTATAAATTAAAAACCATCAGAATCTTTCCATAATTTTCTCCCTTACTTGTGTGCTGACAATGATTAAAGTAATGTTTAATCTTGGTGGGTTCAAATGAGTAAATTGTTGAATTGCTTTTATTTCAGTATTTTCGATACAAATTTCGTTTACAATAAACATTAGCTTTGACAAATGTCAATTTTTTAACATTCTAAATTCATACAAATACGATCGAAAATAGTGAGGCATTTTAAACATACTTGATCTAACAATATTTTGATACTGGAATAAGACACAAAAATACTCGGAAAGTCCCTGTATCATATGGACAGGCTTTGATTTAGTAGAAGGCCTTTAAGCAATAATGTCTTGTTCATTTAGTATTTTGCATTTTGATTTTGATAAAGATATTGATGGCAGCAGAAGGTGATTCGATAATAATAAATGATAAACAATATTAAATAGTAAGAAGATATATATAATAATATTAGAAGTAATTTAGATATTATTTATTTATTTTATTTTTTAGGTTACTTGCAGCTCATCAAGCATTCCGGGATCAATCCAATAGTCATCGGAAGACAGTAGTACAAAATTGGTGGCACCTTACCAAGACTAGTGCCATGGCGATGCTCTCGACCGCATTGATGCAGAATGAAGCGCTCGTTATGCCACTGACATCATAGCTGCATCACCACCTTGGTATGTGGAGATTTCTGTTCAACTCCGTTCTGTGGAATCCAGTACTGTAATACCCCATGTGTGTTTTGTACAGATGAATATTAGACGGTCAATTTTTTCCTTCTTCCACGTTAGGAGTCTTGGAGTATGCATTACGATTCATCTTCCACGTTATCGCTCTCAGTATTAATGTAGTTGTTCTACATAGTAATTATCATCTTCGAATCTATAGGCGAACATTCGCAAATTTAATAACTAGGTTGAAACTGTGCATCACCATGCCACAATGTGAGGCCCTAATAATACGATCAAGACTAGGGATTATTGCGCAATTCACTGTTCAGCACTAAAAAGAAAAACCATAAGAATCATTGCACAAAATCGTTCTCGCCACGACTTATATTTGCTGTCAGTCAAACACATGCACTACTACTCCTCTATTGGAATAACCTCCATTGACTTCCATGTCAGAAAACAAATTTGGTTCAAACTGTGCATTACTTTACAAAATATTACATAGCCTGCTCCAACATATCTACAGACTTCGATCTCTGTTTACACACCTACACAATTTATCTACGTTCAACAGTCAGATAAAAGTTTTGCTAACCATCACCAAAGTTCTTTATCAATCCAGGTGACAACGTCTTTAATGTTTCAGCCGCATTTGGAAATAATTCCCACTCACAATTAGAGAACACCCAACACTTGAATTTTCAAAAGATCTCAAACGTATCTCTTTTCACTGTAATTTTGTTATATATGTATATCTCAAATTCTATGTAAGCTCTATCGTACATTTGTTTATGTGCACATGAATGATCATTATTATTATTATTATTATCTAAATTGTTAAAACCCCGCAATTAGTGCTTTGCATTTCGGCATTTTGTTCATAAACAGGGAATTTTTAGAGGTTAGTTTCACAACTTGAATTTTGCATTCTCATTCAGCTTTGTACAGGTGTATATCAGAAGTCAAAATTTTTAAGGTTGTTTCGCAGATCGTAGAATTCCCAAACAATAATTCACTACAAAATGTTTTCAGCATTTTAAGCAGTATTCAAAACTCTTATTGATAAAACCAGGAAACTAACAGGTTATGAGCCTAGTCAAGGGTAGAAATACATCTTTTTTTTTTCGTAGATAGAGTTGTTTGTTTAATTTACATGTATCTTGCTCTATTAATATGTTCGTGGAATAGACTGCGATGATATGTACACATTGGTAAAAAAATCATTATGTAATTCCATTCTAAAAATCTGTTCTTATTTGTGGGTCAATTTTAATTCAGGTCATTCTGTTGACATATAACGGCGAACTAGCATTCTTGAAAATATTATAACATTTAAGATGACCGAATTATAATGAAAAAGTAAAACATAAATAAAATATTTATGCATTTTATTTTTTGCGGTTAGTGAACGCACATTTTGGAAAAAATAGATACCTGAAACACAGTCATTTAGCTCGATCATCCACAACAACGTAATTGTTGATGTATATTTTTTTCTAGAGGTATACACCATGTTAATTTTGTAACCAACCATTATCATGAGAAAAGTTTGACAGAAGATTGATAATTTTAAATCAAAACCAAATAACTGTGTTTTCCATTGATTCTTAAATTTGAAGGTCATTGTCAGGGGCAATTCACCAATGAAGGAAAACGGCCCTAAATAAAGATGTAGATTCAGAATATGCACATTTGAAAGTTGATGTCTAAGCAGATTGTTAGTAAAAACATAGATCATGGCTTTATTTTAATACACATACATTGTTACTTTATGACGTTTTAGAAAACATAGGCATGCCGCAAGTTTTATCATAGTAGTACAAGAGGGCACGTATTCCATTCTTCTTAAATTGATAGTGTGATTTTTATTTCTTATGTATCCTTTTGCACCAGATTTCCACACCAGGTCCTTCAGAGACAGCCTTGGCGCAGTCTAATTGATGTCTACAATCACACCATCCTGGACAATACCCGTTTTGCTGTTGGAGGTCCAGTGCAATGTCTCACCCTGCAGGTTTCTTAACACATCGAGGTAATGGCAAGCGATCTGTCCGAGGCGAGCACAGGGATAAATCTGTTTGGGGTGGGCAAAAAACTATGAATACCAGAAGATTTTCGCCCAGCAAAAAAAAAAAAAATGTCATCAAATCTGGAAGGACACTTATCTACTGGTCCAATCAGTTGCGACGAGCCAAAAGGAGGACATTATGGTCCAGTAAGAAATATTTTAAATTGGTGACAGATTGATTCTACAAGCAGGCAGTGAAAAGGGGGTCGGGTGGGATCATTTTCGGAAACACTACGTCTAGTGTGGGCAAATCCATGCGTTTAGTGTTCAGTACGTCTATGACAAAAATGTTGCGAGAGGGTGAAATTTGTCAAATACACACAAAAACTGCTATTTTCTGTATTTTAAAACTCATAGGGTCGGGCCCCGAAAAATGAAGAATTTGCCACACCACTCTTGACACTTTTGCATGTAGTGATATATCTCACTGATCATTTCAAGATCTCATGTTACTTTGTCTTCAACTAACATTTCCGTTGGTTTGATTTAATACAACAAGGTAGCCACTTCAGTCACTTCGGGGCCATGCCATAACTGAATGTTATATCCCTTCGTCTGTTCTAGATGCTGAGCGCCTTGGCTAGAAAGCAGAAGGTACTATTTTTTAAAGTATTTTGTAATGACCTGGCCGGGGCTCGAACACCGGACCTTCAGACGTTGAGGTTGAACTGCTCTAACCACTAGGCCATCACTGCCAGTCATGTCTGTTTTCTGATAATCCGGACATGCCAACACCATACTTTGATATAAAAATGGCATGAAAAAGTTTTTAGATATTATTGTCTCAAGATGGCTCAATTTTCGATCTCTTTTTATTCAAAGTTATGATCTCTCTTTGCTACTCCAGTGCTCTGAGCAAGCCATTGATTGACCTAAACTTCCCAGGAGACATCCATGCGCCTTCAGCTTCCGCGATCAGGAGCCATTGAGGGCCAAGGGCAGCCTAGCGTTAGTCAAACACATTCAACATGAGGGGTTGACATGCACCATTCGTTACCCCTAGACGGCTGGCTGGCAGAAAGATTAGACCCTTGGTCGGTGGTGCTCACGATGGAATCCAGGCACATCTGATGACTAGAACCAGGCTGAGAATAACTGTAGTTCTGGTCTGGATGTATGATGCATGTCTGTGTGTGGAATTTGGCCATGAAAGTTGACTTGTATGCCATGTCTGTGGAATGATTATGCGGTAGCGTAATTGAAGTCAGAGTTATACTCAGAAATTGAATTGGTGTAGAGAAAAAATGACAGAGCTGATTTATTTTGTTTGTTTTATTTTTGTGTTTTTGAAAAGAAATGGTGATTGAAGACAATGCTAGTGGTTGAAAAGCGACATTGAATTCAAGATGTGTGCGCAAGAACTGCTGGTCTGTTGAAAATTATTTTACATGTTGCACTTACCGTTTTCACGCAGAATGTGGATATGGTGAATCCGTGGTTAGCGCAAGACAAATTGAGCGAACAGAGTTGGTGATGGATCATTAATGTTGTTATTATTATCAGGTAAAGAGTGAAACAATTAACAGAAGAGTATTGAAGCGTCAGTCCATCTGTGTGTTCATGTCCGAAGTAGCTGAACGCAGATGTGAAATGCGCAAAGAAAAAAGTACAGGAGATGGGTATTCTAGTCAAGCCCTAATATAGCCATCTCCTTTACATTTCCTCTTATAGTGCAAATCGTGCAATGCAAAATGTACTTTAACAATATGCTGAAATTATACGATCATAGTTTGTTACTAGAGCTACGACCAGCTTTGTAAAAAAACGTAGCTGTAACATTTCAAATCGTTGCTCAGCTCATCTATATTTCAAAACACGCACTTTTATTGATGTAAGGTATCACTAAGTGCAAACGTGGAAATTTGTGTGGCAGACAGTTCAGCCAAATAGCTGCCGCGGATGTTTCTACTCTAAGTATGTGGAAAATTGAATGCAATGTGTTAGCACTCGCCATGCCAATGTTGAGGAGACTTCTGTACTGGTGGCGATTCTATATATTTCAGCTGTACCTCATCCACTGTGTTTGTAATCAGACAGAGATCGATACACAGTCTATGGAGTTTTGCATGTGTCATAATGCGACGCAGTCAAAATTAGTTTTCTACCGTTTGTCAGAAGTGAAAAATGTGTGGTTGTGTACACATTCCTTTGAACTGTAATTAGTTTTATATCAGACTACTCTACGGACTCATTTATTTAGAAAAAGACGGACGAACAGTAACAGGACGCAATTATTCAAACTCAGATGTGAAGAAAGATTAAAATGGCGACATTAAGGTTGTGACATTCTTCCAATTTTATAATCGTCCCAAATTATCTGATCGAACAATTTATGTTGTAGTGACATATGTTTCTTTAAAGGCCAGTGGATCTTTTTTGCATGCCTAAAAATTAACATTGTTAATACAATGGCATATAGAAGAAAATGTCATTGGGAACTTTAGCCACAAAATATAGGACCTTGAAACTCAGTTTTAGTGAAATATAGTTGACCGTTGTAGACTCTGATTTGAATTTTTTCTCAGCAGAAAAAAATTCCTTACTACATAGAACATAGCAATAAACAGCTATTTGGTTTCTTTGCATTTTTCAAATTCTAGCTTAACTGCACCAAATTTCAAAACATGCCTTTTATCAATAGCCTCGAAGGGCAATGCGAGTTATCTTTTCTGGTCCCTGTGCGGTATGTTTGCTAATGAGATCCACTGCCTTTATGAAGATTAAAAAGAAAGGAACAAAATTCTTTTATTTCTGTATTCCTTTCTTGATTACAGTTTTGACAGATTTTTGTCCAAATTTGTTAATTGAATTAAAAAGAAAATATATTTGCATTCAATTCTCATTACAATTCGTAGGACAGATTTTGGTCTCTGTATTGCAGAGAAAAATGAAGATATTTAGAGATGTGTGCATGTGCTATTGGAGGAATTACGTCACACTTGATTTGGTTGCATTCATTTGGGGGCTACACATGTAAACTATTGACTCTTGACCCCATGTATGGGTTGAAGATCAACTAGTGTGATTTGGAGGATTTACGGAAAAAAGTCCTGAGTAGTTTGACAGGCACCTTGGAATGTAGGTGTGCTAGAGTATTGCAAAGTAGTATGATTAATTGTATTTGATACATTTAAAAAAAAAAATATAATATAACTTTCTGATAAAATACAATTTCTGAAGATGAGGATTTTACTTTTGTATTTCATCTTATTTTATTTAGATAAGCATGCATGCACAGTGCAGTTGCCAGGACCCATGTGTGTGCTGTCTTGCACACAATTGTCAAGTTCTGGATTGAATGTAATCATGGCGGATAAGATATATTTTTAGGGTTTTTGGTGGGGGGGGGGGGTAAAGTGACAGGTGTGGAATCATTTGAAGGCAGCTTGTATTGGAAGGACTGACTGTTATTCATGGGTTAGTGTATTAATAAGAATAACATGAACAAATTTGAGATACCATATCACCTAGTTTGCTCTGTATGCTGCCAGCCTCACTTAATCCCCAACTCCGACCCAACCCCAGCCTTAACTCCAGCCCACCGCGCAAGCACCCACCTCACCACAACAATTAAAACTAGAGGAGTCAACTATTTCATGTTTTGCAATATTAAGGGAATGGATTGTAAAAGAACAAGACACTTGGAATTATCATGTATATAATTTATGCTGATACCATGCCTGACTATTTGGAATGCAGATGCATTATTGTCCTGCTGAGACACTTGTTTTCATTTTGACCAAAAACTTCCAACAATAATGTACCAAAGCAAAAAAAATCAACAGATAATTTATTGAGTTAGTAATTCATATACACAGAAAATTCATGCTTTGCAGGGCTCTTCACAAACTTTCTCTTTAAAAGTTGTTGACATAAAATTATCAACTTCCAGATTATCTATGTGCCCAAAAGAAAATTTCACTTGCTTGAAATAAAAAATAATTAAAATCATAATAAAATAAAAAATCATTAGTCATTATTATCAAACAACAGACACATGACACAGAGGTATGTAACTCAGTGCTTCAATTAAACACAGGAAGTGACAGTACGAAATAATGAGGGACATTGTATATGTTGAATTCAAAAAATAGGTTTTGATTCTCACTTTGCCAACATTGAATGCGGTACTTTGCGGCAAGGGGCAAGTGCTGGTGTCAATTTCGTTTATGGCATTCAAAAGTGTTAGTACACGGTGACTTCTTGCTGAGAAAACTTAGGTGTCGCTATGTTTGATTCATTGCATCTCATTAGTCTGGAAATAGATTATAGTTAACTGGCGAATGTTTGAGCAGAATTTCACTTGTCGGCGTTATTGATTTGGGAGGCCAAAGTTTAGTAGTACAATGTAGGGATGCAAAGTGCCAATATTTTTCCTGATATTATTGTTGTAAGAGCTGTTTATGGTGTTTATCGCTGTTTTGCTGCAGCTTATTTATAAGTGAATATTTGGCTATAATGAGTACATTTTGCTATATATTCAACATAGTGCATACAAAAAGTATTAGATTTAGAAAAGAAAATCATTAATGTTATATGCATTTTACACTAGATCTAGAGTTTTTTTTATCAATATGTCAAGGAGTTATGCTTCACACTTGAAAAAAGATGATGAATTACATGTCTGATTCTTCAGAAATCCCCAAATTTATTAATTTTCATTTTACACTCCACCCCCCACCCCCCAAAAAATACAGTATGCAACGTATGTTTTGGGCACAGTCGTCACATATTTAATTTTTTTTCTTTGTGTTTTCCCAAGAGCACACAGTACGCTATTAAGTATCGCGTAAAACATATAGTTATAAACCTTTATCTTAAGGTTGATGATTTTTTTTAAAAGTAAACGAATCATGTTAACCCTAAAAAGATGGGGCGGGGGAGGCCCTAAAAGGCCCCCCCCCTGTAATTAAACCGTGATAACTTTTTGCGCAAAGCTGTTCGCGCCGCCATTTTGATGACTTGTTTTCTCTTGGTTTGCGCAAAATTTTTGATAGCCAATTTGTATACCTCCATGCCGCGGAATTGCGGAGACGATTAAGTAAAATTTCGTATCCATAGTCATGTAAGAAATAAAAATTTGTATTAATTTGTGTATTAAAAGGTATATGGTATTTGAATGACTGTTTATAACATATGTTTTTAATAATTTTATTGGGTTATCTTTTTATATAATGTCACTTGTAAAATTCAAGTAAGCCGTTCTAGGATATTAAATATATGAAAAAAAAATTACATTAAACAAAAAAAGAAATTACATAGAAATGCAAATGCAAAGTGTATTTCATACATAACGCATGCGGCAATACTTATTTGCATTATTTAGTATTATAATTTTGCATAGCCATATCTAATATATTCAAAAGCATGAAAACAAAACATTCCGTGATAAACAAACCTCTTCTTACAGCCTGAAAATTAACAGAAATATTATGGCCCCAATAGGCACCAAAATATTGAAAAATTCAATTTTTTGAAAATTGTGATATTTTTTAATTTAATTATAGAATATATTAAAAAATACAAATGTAATATCAGATATTTCGACATTATGTTTTGTTTACTAGAGGACATGACAACCAGGAGTTTCGGTGTGCAAAATATTGGGTATTTGCGTCGACGACACATACGCCGAAGGATTTGGGGGGGGGCGGGCAAAGCGCCCCGCCCCCCCCCCCTAAGTTTTCCACCTCCACATAGCCGTCTTTTTAGGGTTAACTTATTTTGCAGGGATGCACTAAATGCTATAAAATAAAAATATGACTGTTACTTTTTGGGGCATTTAATTCCACTTATTCCAACCAATCATTAAGAAAAAATAAATATGTACATGTATGTACATTATATTGACCCACTGACTGTGCCATGTGTTACTTGTAATTCTGTGGGAATTAGAGAATCTTGGAGCTAACCAAGTAAAATGGATGTCCTTGAACCCCAAGTTTGCTCTTGGTTTTGATAACTATGGTTCTCAACCTTTTAAAGAATTGGATATAATAATAATCGTCCACAAAAATATGCAGAAATAAATATCGTCACCTTAAAAAAAAAACTTTTTGGCAAGAATGGAGAGGGCATTATCTAGTTAAGGATAATTCCCACTGAGCATACATAAAGTTTATTACGTATTTTCAGATAAGACACTAAAGAAGTTGTAAAACAGAGAAAGGAAAATTATTTGTTTTTGTTTTTAACACACACAAAGATGGCATGGAAAGCTTTGACTACATGTCAGAAATACCCTTCCTTGTATCAGCATAACATTACTTTCAGATAAACTCAGGGATGCAACTGTTCAGACTTTTGTCTGAATTTCCTACTTTTTTGCTAATCTTCCTCTATACAAAAGAATAGGCAAATTTAAAAATCACGGTTTTTCAGACATTGTCAGACTTTTTGAATAGCATTTAGTGGCATCCCTGCGAAATGAAGTTTAACATGATTCTTTCTTTTAAAAAAAAATCATACGTTAAGAATAAGGTTTTACTATACTATATGTTTACCGGTACTATACTGTACTGTGTGCTCTTTGGGGAAACACAAGAAAAAATTAATATGTGACCTGTGGCCACAAAACAATACGTTGCAACTGTATTTTTTTTGTGGGGGGGGGGGGGTGAGTGTAAATGAATGAAATAATAAATTTGGGGATTTCTGAAAAGACATACATGTATCTATCATCTTTTTCAAGTGTGAAGCATAACTCCTTGCATATTGATAAAACAAACTCTAGATCTAGTGTAAAATTGCATATAACATTAATATTTTCTTTTCAATCTATAAACTTTTTGTATGCATACGTTGAATATAGCAAAATGTATCATTTAAGCCAAATATGCACTTATAAATTAAGCTCAGCAAAACAGCAAAACACACCATAAACAGCTCTTAACAACAATAATATCACGGAAAAATATTGCACTTTGCATCCCTACATTGTACTACTAACTTTGCCCTCCCAGAATCAATAACGCCACAGTGAAATTCTCTCCAAATTCGGCAGTTAATCTATTAATCTATTTCAGACTATGAGTGGATGCAATGAATCAACTATAGCGACACTATTTTCCTCGGCACAGAAGATCACCCTGTACTAACACTTTTTAATGCCATAAAGCAAGAATTGACACCAGCACTTGCCCACTTGCCCGGCAAGTACAATTTCATGTTGGGCAAGTGAGATCAAAACATACTAAATGTCCTCATTATTTGTACTTCACTTCCTGTGTTTAATTTGGAAGCCTGAGTTTTAAACATCAACTCTGTGTCCTGTGTCTTTGTTTTGATAATAATGATAATGATTTTTTAATGATTTTAATTATTTTTTATTTTCAAGCAAGTGAATTTTTCTTTTGGGGCACATAGAAATCTGGAAGTGATAATTTTATGTCAACAACTTTTAAAAGAAAGTTTGTGAAGAGCCCTGCATAGAGCAATAATTTTCTTGTGAAAAGATTTACTCAATAAATTATCTGTTGATTTTTTTTAATGCTTTGGTCATTATTGTTGGAAGTTTTGGTCAAAATGAAACAAGTTTTCCAGCAGGACAACAATGATTGCATTCCAAATATCATGGTATCAGCATAAATAATCATATATTCCAGTGTTCTTGTTCTTTTATCCCATTTCCCTAATATTGAAAACAAAATAGTTTGACTCCCTCAGTTTTTATGTGTGTGGTGAGGTGGGGCTGGGGTGGGGCTGGAGTTAAGGACTGGGGTTGGGCTGGAGTTGGGGATTAAGGTGAGGGCTGGGGCAAAGAGAAACAGGTGATATTGGTATTTCTCAATATTTTTGCATGTTTATTCTTATTATATACACTAACCATGAATAACAGGTCAGTCTTCCAATACAAGCTGCCTTTCAAATGATTCCAACACCTGTCACTTTACCCCCCCCCCCAAAAAAACCCCTAAAAATAATCCTTATCCGTCCATGAGTGTACATTTGCAATCACAGAACTTGGCAATTGTGTGCAAACAGCACACACATGGGTCCTGGCACTGCACTGGCATGCTGCTTATATTAAAATAAATGAAATACAAAAGTAAAATCTCATCTTCAGAAAATTGTATTTTATCAAGAAAGTTATATTTAATTTTTTTTTTAAATTGTACAAAATACAATGAATCATACTACTTGGCAACTCAGCACACCTACATTCCAGGTCCTGTCAAACTACTTCATGGACTGTTTTCCTGTAAAGTCCTCCCAAATCACAAGTTATCTTCCAACACCATACATGGGGGTCAGAGGTCAAATAGTTTACCATGTTGTAGCCCCAAATTGAATGCAACCAAATCAATGTGAGGTAATTCCTCAATGCACATCACGACATCTTATCTTCATTTTCCTCTGCATACAGAGACCAAAATCTGTCTAGAATTTAACAGGAAATTCAATGCAAATATTATTTTCTTCATTTTAATTCAATTAACAAATTTGGACAAAATCTGTCAAAACTGTATCAAGAAGGAATAGAATATAAAGAATTTTGTTCCCTTCGTTTTAATTTCATTAAAGGCAGTGGATCTCATTAGCAAACATCCCCACAGACCAGGAAAAGATAACCCATGCCCTTAGGCTATTGATGAAAGGCATGTCTGTGAAATTTGGTGGTCAGTTAGGCTAGAATTTGAAAAATGCGAAAGAAACACAATAGCTGTTTATTGTAGGTTCTATGGTAGGAATTTTTTTCTCGCGAGAAAAAATTCAAATCAGAGTCTAACAGTCACTATAATTTCACTAAAACTGAGTTTCCAGGTCCTATATTTTGCTAAAGGTTCCCAGATGACATTTTCTTCTATATGCCATTGTATTTACACAATGTTAATTTTTAGGCATGCAAAAGAGATCCACTGCCTTTAAAGAAACATATGTCACACGACATAAATTGTTCGATCAGATATTTGGGACGATTATAAAATTGGAAGAATGTCACAACCTAATGTGGCCATTTATCTTTCTTCACATCGAGGTTTGAATAATTGCGTCCTGTTACTGTTGTCCGTCTTTTTTCTAAATAATGAGTCGTAAGTAGTCTGATATAAAACTATTTACAAGTTCAAAGGAATGTGTACACAACCACACATTTTTGTCACTTCAGACAAACTTTGTAGAAAACTAATTTTTGGCTGCTGTCCACGTATTGACACTATGCAAAAATCCCATAGACTGTGTATGCGATTCTCTGATTACAACACAGTGGAGAGGTACAGTGAAATATATG
>JZLH01S0105128.1:86529-97854 GCA_001188425.1 Eucidaris tribuloides | reverse complement strand
CAAACTTGAGCTCTACATATAGCTGGACTCAATACACCATCGTTAACATGTAGAACAAAAATATCAAGTTAAGAATGTCCTCTTTGTTTTCATATCAGCGTTTGGTTAAAAGGCATCACGTGTCAGCGAGCCATTCTTTAGAGTCTGCAAGCAGACTAGATCACTAGTGCCTTCAGCCTGTATACACATAACAACCACCCGAACGGGATTTTCAACACCAAACATGCATATATGGCAGGACATTAGCTGTTGCCATGTCTGGCAAGCATACAGTAACGCTGTCAGTTGCCTCAGCAGCAACCTTGTCTTCAACTGCAAGTATGCCATAAAATGTTCATACCATATGAAATAGTGTAGGGCATTCTCTTGAAAAGGTGAAACATATAGGTCACACACGTGACAGAACTTATTTGATCTGTGTATCTCAATGTAGATTCAAAGGCCTTGCACGGTACTATTGTTGCAAATGAATGGGCTGTAAGTGCGCACATTAAGCCTTATTATGAGCTCAAGCAAAGTATTGTAATATAATTTGCGACAAAAATATTACCTTTTATATTTAAAGTTTGCTTTCATGCATGCAATCCCTTTCAACTTGTTGTGATCAAAATACATAATGCTACCAATTATAAAAAAAGTTAATTGGCAGATGCTCAGTTACCCTCCCGTTGCCGACCAACCCCTCGCTGTCTTGCCGTGGCTCCTTATACCGGCGCCCGCTACTTGGAACATGTGTGGCGGTACAGTTGCACCTAGGCGTCGATACTTTGCGTCTTAGCCACGGTTAACCTATTTTTTCTGTCCATTAGGGTGTTCGCCATTTATAGCCCCGCACTAGTGTCCTTCGCCCTTATCAACCCATCATATTTTGCAACAAATAAAAAAAAAATAATACAGGCAATTGTATTTTATGTTTTTTATGCATGCATGCCCATAATTTCAGGATTTTTCTCCGTTTTTTCATCAACCTAAGTCAAAAGCTGGCCGATTATAGCGTACAAAATCCATTATTTTTATCAAATAGTACTTTAATTTTGCTAATTTCTTATTCAAACCTCGGCAAATTATAACAAAGTCGCTATAATTTGATATCTTAAACCCTAAAAAATAATTACAAATTCGTGTTGCCTTCGCCAATCCAATTCAGTTCAAGCGTGTCCCACTGCCCAATGCCGGGATCTCAGTTGGCCTGGTAACTGGAACACACCGTGCCTAAGACATTACCTCATTACATGCTAATTTGCGATTTGATTTTCTCTGAAATTTTTCGCCCTATGTTACTTCCATTCTTGCCATTCATTTGCATTATGATAACAAACACATTTTCAATTTTTTCGTCTGACTCGAAGAAATAAGTTCATTGATTTGCATTTATACACCTTATTAGTATTATTTTTATCACTGTTTGCCTTTTTTTATGGATTCGTATCGCTGAATTTTGACATATATTGATCATTCATGCGCTCGAGGTAACCCTCGGTTTTGTATGAACTTAAGCAAACATATGCCGTTGGGATAAGTGCGCGACACTCGGTAGTCATAATTGCCCCAGCAATATTTATCTGATGTGCATGGCCAATATATATGTCCGACTGTATCAGTCTACCCACTGCTTCCAGTTACCCCATTTCCTAAGATTATATACTTATATATGCTCAATCAGCTTGATCAAAGTGAAATTATTAATTAGTTATGTTAATATACTTATTTAGGTTGGTCAGAGGGTCCAACTAAGTTTTTGTCACGTGTACGTGACCATCGGTTGTATTTTTTTTTTTTTTTTTTTTTTTTTTTCTTTTTCTTTTCTTTCACTTTTCAAGAAATGGCCGTGTAGTATGGACAGCCTAAAAACGTCTGCATAATCTCAGACTTGAACTGAATATCATTGTCCCACTACGTGGCACTGCAACATTATGGCAGAGGCGCTCAAGCTTCTACCACCATCTTGCACTGTCAATACGAAATATGTAGCTTTGTTAGTTTTCATACACGGAAAGATATGTTTTCCTAGCTACCAAATTTTGCCTCGATGCAAATCATTTCTGGAGTGCGAAACTGCAAAATATGCTTTCGTTTTTTTTTATATATTTTTTAGAATTTAGTTGCCCGTGTGAGTGCTGCTACTTTGCATACTGTAGCTTAATCGCGGCGCCTACTGTATGTCTCTAGTTCAGCACAAGCAAATTGCATTTGACTGTAAATTTACACGCCACTTTTTTTTAACCTCGGCAGACACTCACTCTGCCTCAAATCAGACTCTTTATGTATTCGGCTGAAAGCAGTCTGCAGCTGAGATAAAAGTTTTCTTATTTATGAAGATGCCGGAGTAATCTAATGTTCTGCGAACCAGTACTGCGGATTTTAACTTTTAGACTACGTTTCATAGTAAATGCAAATGGTATGACTACATATTCTATCTCGACAATAGGATGCCTCTTCCGGAGCTTACCACCCTGCCCCTACAACTAATGTGATGCCAATTGCATTTTGTATTGAAGTATATTCATACGAACCAGCCCTGCTGAAAGAACTACCTCTTCACTAGATTTCATGAAATGCAGATAAACATCCGTCTAAATTTGCAATAGTATAATGCACAAATGATTTATCTGCTATATTCATTTATTGGGTTCAAAATGAGATAAAATCCATTCTAAATAAATACACATTTGGTGGTGGAAAGAAACTACTTAGTGCCCTACGTATTGGAAATCTAATCACTTATTGAGAAAGTTATAGGTCCGTGCATAATGATTGTCAGGCCAATACTCTGAGTTGGTAGTTACCACAATATTTTGTGGTCTTCAGAAAGGTGTCCTGACTTATTTATGCACACTTTTCAAATTTGCGTAGCCGTCTATTTGTTGCATTTCTCTCTTCCTCCGTTTATTTGTTTGGTTAGTAAATACAATTATAGTGAGCCTTCTGACTTATTAAATTCTGCCGATGAAAGCGCAGTCGGGAAATCAGCCTTTCGTAACCCTCCCTATCCCAGATCTTATAGTCTTAGTTTCAAACTGATGCACTACTCTGAAGGCCCGGCCTTATTATCATTTGTCACAGTACAGGGTAATTTCCAGGGCTACCCATGTAAAGTATGCCAACTTAATTTAGTCTCACTGGAAGCTATGCCATCTTGATTATAATATACACTAAAATAATACCTTGCTTTCCATTCCTTTTGTGACTCATATTTTCGCTCACTCTAAGAAAAAAAATGTCAGTTATGCCCTTTGTCATGGGGGGGGGGGGGGCAGTATACTGGAACATAATTCGGTGGTGTTGGTCTTGGTGTGCATATATAGTGATGAAGAATTCAACATAATTTTATCCCGGCATTTATTCTTCCATACTGGAAGAATAAATGCCGGGATTAAATAAAGACTAAAACAAGTAGAAGAATAAATGCCGGGATAAAATAATGTTGAATTCTTCACTACACACTTAGACCAATACCACCGAATTATGTTTCTCAATCATAATGGGTCGTTTATCAATAGCAAGAAAATAACTTTGCTTGCGATGACTTGATTTATGACCCGGAATCCGGAAAGAATGTACCGAACTTAATTTTCATTTTTAAAGTGGTCAACACTTTCCAGCTAGCTGCACCGGTTACCAATCCGAATCAATGTGTCATTTTGTCGGCGCGCGCGCCGCGCCGCGGACTCGACACACACCGGAACCAAGTTTGCAATAAAGCTCACTCTGTCGACTCCGCAAATTGGCAAAATGTGACCTTTTCACAAGAATCTGAGGAAAAAAAATCATCAAAACGTTCAATTTCTGAGTGATGTTTTGCTTCTGTTTGATCGGTCGTTATCACAGTCAGTTGGGTGACGATGCAGAGAAGTAGAACTGAATGGGCAGGAAGATAAATTTCTCTGTCTTCGTGGTCAAGTAAAACACTTTTGTTGACGGAAACGTTGAAATCGGGTAAGATTTATCGCAGATGGATGTCGTCTATGTACGCGGTGACTGGGTGACTTGTGCGTGTGGTGTAGCTTGTTGTGGCTCTCGCATCTCGCAGACTCGTGTGTACACTGTCCATTGACTGTATACATCGATGGTGCGGCCAAGCGTCAAACTTGTCTGACAAGTGACAGCGCTGTGTGTAGTCTTGTTGTACCATGTTTACCGTTGTCTGTGTGTCAGAAATATGTGCATTATAATGATGTATCAAGCCGTAACGTTAGACTATCTACTCTCTGGTTCTGCCAATAAACATAAAATGATAAATGAATGAAGGCCAAGTAGCGATCGCAACGGGTTCGCGTTTAAGACATTTCCTATTCTGCCATCACGCAATTTGGCAAATTCATCAAAGCAGTGTGTCAATATTTAAGTCCTTTTTTCTTAAAACTTTGAATATGCTTGTTCAATATTTAACTTTGTATTTCTATGCAAGTTTTTCACATTTGCAAACACAACGCAGTTGATTTTACGTCGTATTTCTGAGAACAGCCAACTGTCGCGTACTTACGCGATGAAGTCGGCATTCCTGGTAAATTTCCCTTCAGAATTCGATTGCACTTCCAAGCGATTTTTATGATATAGGTGCCATCTGGCATATCTTATAACCATGGTATGATACATTCACTTGTTTCGGCAGACTTACTTGTTCTGTCGGGCTGCTATTGATGTGAAAAATCGCAAATTTTTAAGTTGAAGAATTTAGCTGTTTTTGGACAAATTACGGAAACGATGTTGCCCGTTTTTCTTATTGTCAAAGCGTTTAACCTCGAAAATTCTCAGGGAACATCAAATTTCACTCATAAATGGACTCTTTGAACTTTTTGTGCCCTGAAAATATAACATTCATGTTTGAAATCCAGTCGCCGGCATTCTCCGCAAAGAGCAAAAAGCAAGTGCGACATGTCAGACGCGCGCTCGAGTGTGATTTTGGTGCAGTGGGCCGTGTTACATGTACGTGAAACAATGTTGAACTATGGAGAATTGGGAGATAGAAGCTGGTTGACTCGTCGTTTGCATGTTATGCCAGGCATTTGATTCTGAGAGTATTCTTTATAATTGATTGCGAGCATGAAATATGAAAGTCTATTCAAGTTTCATATCTCTCCTAAGCAGGCAAAAAAAAAATGTGAGGCGGAAGAGTTAAGATGACATGGTACTGATGCAGTTACCGTGTATGGTTATATTTGTTTAGTGAGAGCCATTGTGATTGTCAATTGAACATATGCAAAGAAAATACTTGTCTTGAATCCAATAGGGCACTTGAATAAGTAGTCTGCTTGTCAGTCTATTGATAACGTTTCTAATGATACCATAAATTAAAAAAGACCACAACAAAGTCAACATGTGAAAAAGACATGGGGATTTTGGAGAAGCAAGAAGGTGGTGAGAAGAAGAATGAAATAACATATACAGTAATAAAATGACAAATACATATATAAGAAAAGAATGAAAATAAAGTAATGAAAGAGTGAAAAAAAATAACAGTAACATAATGTAATTAGGCCTTTTTTTAAAGGTAATTTGTTAGGTAATTCTTTTTTTTATACTAGTGAAATAGAATGACAGCAATTACATTAAAAAAATGAAAAGGAAAATGATAGAGATGATAATGGCGAAGAAGGAGAAACAGAACCAACGGGATAAAAGGAGAAAGAATAATACACAACAATAATAATCAAAATCTGGAACATTGTTTCAGCTGTTTATTGATGAACAATAAACCACAGCAGAATGCCAGTCACCACCACTAATAATACGAGAAGGAAGATAAAAGAAGAGGAACAAGAAAGGAGGAAAAAGGAGAGAAGAATTAAAGAAGATGAAGAAGGAATTCGAGAAAGAAAATTTCACTTTCTTCATTTGCTTCTTCATTTTCTTCTTTCTTCATTTCTTCTTCATCTTGTTCTCTCCTGGCCTTCTTCTCCTTCTTGTCCTTGCTTCTCCTCTTCCTCTCTTTTCTTCTTTCCTGAGAAGAAAAATAAGAATCAATGTTAGGTGTACGTATATTATAAGAAATTGTTCAAGTACTGTAACATTTTATTCCTTCCTTTGATCCTCTTTTTCTCCTCCTCCTTCTTTATTCTTCTTCTATCTGTTGTCATATCATCACTCTTTCTTTTGCCTTTCCATATTTATTTTATGGGTTTTTTCCCCTTTTCAACAAAAAGTACAAGAATAGCGACCTCTTCACTAAATATCCGCAGAAAAGTCTGGCGTATGAGTGTCCTTAAAGAGCCATATCTTCACTAATATTTCTCATTTTAATTTGCTCTTCACCATTGAATTTGTCGTGAAAGACCTTTCATGATGTATAGTTATCATATGGTTTGAAAAAGTAAAAAATCATCGTAATATAGCTAGGCCAAGGGCAAGGCCAGGGCAAGGCAGTCCGAGGGCGAAGGCGAAGCTGAGCCTGAGCCCTGGAAAATTAAACTTGTCAAAAATTAAATGAGGGCTCCGGCCTCCAAGTGGCAAAGCAAAGGCCCTTTGGAGGAGCCCTCATTTAATTTTTGACACGTTTGAATGGAAGCCAGGCTTAAGTGTATGCATTGTTAGTCTTACGTTACCAAGTAGATCTAACACCGCACACTATGCGATTTTCCGTCGCACGACTTACCGATTTGCATCTGAAATAAATCAGCGTGTACGAAATATAAGCTTTGTTTTTATTTCAGATCAAAGTTGGTGCAGTCGTACGACAAAAGTCGTGTAGTGTGCGGTGGCCTTTAGACAGTAGACTAACTTATACTATGAATACGATGAAACTTAAGGAGAGGGTCATGGCGCTTGTTGTTTTGATTTGGTGACAACTGATGTGAGTGACAAGTTTGAAGAATCACTGCCTGGGGTCTGACTGAACTGATGCCAGCTTTAGAAATTAGAGTTTTTAATCGCGGAGTAGCTGAGTTGTTCTAGGGTTCATGGTTCTGACTGGTTTTTTTTCGAGGCCTCAGGAAAAGTAGGATTTTGTGAAAGTCATTACCAATCTCCAGATTTTTAATTCATGCTAAATTGCTGATATATGCTTTGAATTCTTTTTATTTTCTGCAATAGTGTGCAGTAATAAGTATAAAAGTTGATTTAGCGAGTAGTGATGGATTAGTCCTTGGCATGGGGTTGGGTCAACTTTTGTGACATACCACTGGAACTGAGGAACTTCAACTTACTCTGATAAATCTGACCCCACACTCGCACAGGCCATATTGTCTTGGTCCCCTATTCTCCAGGTTTGCCCAAATTTTGATATTGTACTGATTGGCTGTTCATGCAGATGACTCAAAAATTGTCAAAAAAGGAGTTTTTTGAACAGTCAATTTATCAGACTATGAGAAACTGTACTTCAGTTTCATCTTAATTACTGTAGGCAGTGTAGCCTTATAAAGTGTAACTAACTGTAGAAGTCCTTGAGCATATTCAGATTGCATTTATGTTGAAGTTTTGTGTTAATTTTATAAATTGATATCCATGGAGGTAAAAAAAGAACTGAATATCAAAGCAAATCCATTACAAATTACCAACTGAAGCAATACATACATGTACTACATGTAGTACTGTAGGACACACAACACAGTCATACCGTGTATGTTCACTCCATCAGAAATTGTCAAAAGATGAATTGGTTTTCTTTGTGCCATAGACAAGCTCATACTATGTTCATCTAGACATTGCAGTATTTTTTGCCCCAACCCCACTGACTGACCCTGATAGTACATTCCCATACAGGTAAATCGTATTCTTGGTGCAACCTTCACATGATGTTTGTTTGGTTGAAGAGCATGCATGCCTGTGAGGCTGTGAGCACTATTTCAGTCATTGATACAGCATGGGTGTGATTTCTGCCATGTGCTGTAGAAATAGAGGAATTGAAACTTCTGAACTACATATATGCTCTCAAAATCAAATCCGGGGTGAGTCGAAATGTTAACACGACAACACTACACATAAATACAAAGGTGAAAAATAATATGATTGGAGGAAGTCCTCAACTTGGGTTAAAACTACTAGTATTCTAGTAAACAAGACAAGGATGTGAAAATTTTGTGGTCAAATATGGACTCATTTTGAAAGGTCTCCTGTCAGTATCCCTTGTGACAGGCAAATTTATTGTGTAGTTTTTTATGGGATTAATTTCCAATGGGGTATGAGAGTAATTGAATACTGGTATGAATGCTTGCTTCTCCCTATATAGTAAACAGATTCAAGAAAAATCCTTCCACTCAAGTTTTATACTTCAGGTACTTTGCAATCCTTTTGAACTTTAAATATTGACTGATGAATATTAAAATGTATAGGCCGTCTAAAACTTTGGGAATGGAAATTAAAGTTAATCTTGGCCCAAGTAACAGGTACTTGTACCCACCACAAGTTGCTGGCAAACTAATATTGTGGACAAAATCTAGGTCAATGATTTCAATGAACTTTGCATAATTATAAATGATCGTATGTGGGGATAACTATAGATACCTGCAGGAGTGGTCAATGATAACATTGTTTGGTGGGAATGTTAGTACTATAGGTGTACTGCAGTGATATGCAGCGGCATGCTATAAAGTAACCATGCATGGTTAAGAGGCCAAAGGTCATGTACACAAGGTATACATGTTGGTAATTTGCATTTTGTATGAATAATTTGAGCTATCCAGTGGGAATGAGATTGGTAATGGAAACTCTAATGAAGGGTAGGCCTACTTTGGTTAAAGGTACAGTGAATTATAGCATGATTGGACATGTACATGTAGTCCTCAACTTGGGGTAAAACTATTGTAGAATCAAGTAGACTAAGCAAGGATACTACTGTGAAAATTTGGTAGTCAAATGTTGAATCGGTTTGAGTCATTTTTAAAGAACTTCCACCAGCGTGCCTTGTGACTGGAAAATTTGTTTTGTAACTTTCTATGGGATTAATTTATCTCAGGGCTCAAGAGTACTTCAGGTCTGGTATGTAAATGCTTAATTTTCCTTAAAGGCAGTGGATCTTATTTGCAAACATCCCCGCAGACCCGGAAGAGATAACCCATGCCCTTAGGCTATTGATGAAGCCGGAGGGCATGTTTGTGAAATCTGGGGGTCACTAATTATCTAGAATTAGAAAAATGCAAAAGAAAAACAATATCCAGTTTAGCACTTCTATGGTAGGATTTTTTTTCTCGCGAGAAAAAAAATCAAATCGGAGTCTAACGGTCACTATGATTCCACTAAAACTGAGTTTCTAGCCCTATATTTTGCGCAAGGTTCTCAGATGGCATTTTCTTCTAAGTAGTAAATGCCATTGTATTTACAGTTTGTTCATTTTTAGGCATGCAAAAGAGATGCCCTGCCTTTAAGTAAACAAATTTACAATAAATCCTTCCAGCCAGGAGGTACAGTGTACACTCCAGGTGGTGTATCTTGGGTATACCTTTCAACCAGTTTGGTTTTAGAGGCATTTTTTATTTCTCCCAATCAGGGATGTAGTCGAGACCGGTCTTGAGGCCAGATTTTGCCGGCCTTGGCCTTGGCCTCGGACCGAGTCACGTGTACAAAGTCTATGGGAACAATATTTTTCCAGCGGCCTCGTGACTCGGAATGGCCGGCCTCGACTACATCCCTGCTCCCAATCATGTCAATGTCCTTGAAATGTCTTGGATCAATGAAGGTAGAGATTGACATACCTGTGTCATGTATGTGGTATTGCGCACTATGATTGAATAGTCCCCCTTCAAACTCTTCAGCCCCCACCCCCGGCCCCCCCCCCCCCCAAAAAAAAAAACGTAGTTTAACCCTTTGGGGATGATTGGCTTGTACAGAAGCCCACAACATCTCACACCCAGAAGCATTTTTTTTTTATTGAAACAGGTGATAATGTATACAAAATGGGATAGAGCCATTTGTACTTTTAGTGAAAATATTAGCGCATTTACTGGAGCTCTGTGACAGCCAGTTGTCTCTGAATGTGTGTAGTGCTTGGCTTCTGTTCAAGCCTGTCGTCCCCAAGGAGTTAATGAGCAGTACATGAATCTTGTGGAAAAAGAAGGAGTGATGTGCTAGATAATGGAGGGTGAAGTCATTTTGATATTCCATGCATCCCCTACTTTCTTTATGTAGCCTAAAACTAACAGTACACTTCAAAGGGCAATGTTTGCCAGTGTTTGAAGTTATAAAAGGGTATAAATACAGTCAGTCTGTAGTCTTCTGTGTTCTGAAGAATAGAGTATGGGAATGGATGAAAAAACAAATAAACTGAAGCCAACTATGTGTAAGCTTTGGTGCAGTATGTGAATTTCCGTTCATTAAAGCCAAAGAATAGTTTTGGTTTAGCCAACAAATTTTGCAGCATTCATTTAAAGTGATAGGCTAACATTGTGGAGCTTCAATTAGAAAAATTGTCAAACTTTGATATCTGAGCTACATAGTAGTGTTCAAATGGACAAATAAACACCCTAGAATACAAAAGTTTGGAAAGTTACACTGCCAATGGCAAGTTATACATGAATAAATAATAAAACTCGGGGCGAGTTTTATTAACCTAGGTGTACACACAGTAAGTCTATGGGAGGAAATGGGCAAGTGAATCTGGTCAACTTACGATTTTCACTTTTTTAAAGTACTACATAATCATTTTGAAAAAATGATAAATGATAAATGATAAATGATAAATAAAGATGTTCGCATTTAAGGACATTTTGACATCAACAGACCTTACAGACAATGAAAGTTGATAATCAGCAATCTTTTGGTTTAGACTGCTCTATTAGAAATTAAAAATGTATTAAATTGATCAAACTTTTTATCTGATCAATACCACTTTGGTACTGTACATTAGTTGAGACATAACTTATCAAATTGTGTCCTTTTTTGGGGGGGGGGGCAGTGTCATACAAGGTGTACACCTTGAAGTGTGAAAAAAACGAGTAAAAAGGGTTTTTTTCACAGATCGGGCAATGTAACTCGCATAGCATTGAAAAGGGTATCAAAAATCGCCAAAATCAGGAATACTTTTAACAGAATGTACTGTTAAAAGGGTTTCTTTTTCAGACTGTCTTGTGTAGGGTATCTTGAGATCGAACAGATAATTACTATGGTTTAGGGTCCATTTTGAAAGTCCAACCCGGCCTGATGGTGACACTTGTAATGACACTGGCCCCCCCCTCCCCCGGAGGGGGGGGGGGGTAACTAAGTACCTAGTCGCGGGTTGGCTTTGAGACCAAATTTGGGCGATCTTGTCCTCAGCTTCAGTCCGAGGCACCTGTTCACAACTTCACACTGTATGGAAACATTGTGTTTTGGGGCGACCTCGGCCTTGGAAAGTGGACTTAATTACAATACTGTTGTATAGCCTCCAATAATAATCCCTGATATGGTAGTTTTGCT
>JZLH01S0105128.1:61260-71282 GCA_001188425.1 Eucidaris tribuloides | reverse complement strand
TATTCACTTCCACAGGAGCCAAGGACTCAAATTCTTTGACGCTCCTTTAAAGGCACCTAAAACACATTTCTTAGTTGTGCATATGAAACAGACGTTTTTCACTTTCTTTTCTTTTTTATGGTTGCGGAATCGATTGTGTTGTTGTTTTATTCCCTCTTTCCTGTTTTGTCATAACGCGCCTTGAGCATATTAATTTAAATGGATAACGGCGCTATAATAAAAATCTCTGTATTTATTATTATTATTATTATTATTATATTATTTATTCATTATTATTAATACAGCTCTTATCTAGCGAATAACACATTCACATGAACATGTCCCTATGCGCTGAGAGAAAACGGGGGGAAAAGAAAGTAAGTTGAACAGAATAATACTATTCTAATGGAGCCTTTGAAACATGTTTCAATAACTAATCATCTATAATTTAATATACGACTTTAAAAACATATCTATTTAGAAGTACTTGAACCACCCATCGCATTCCCAGATCACCTGGGCTGAGGCCCGGTAGCCTCTTGTTGTCCGTTTCCCTGGACAATTCGGGGGAATCGCCTATGTTCAGTTTACTAGGAGCTCTAGCATTGAGGGCATACCATACCCCACACAGGTAGCCAATGAGAGTGCATGGTGGTAATTAAAACAAAAACTAAAAATAGCGATTAATTTTTTAGAGCCGAATTTTTTTTTTTTGAAATTTTCCAACATGTTTAATTACTGTTGATATAACCAGGAAGCTCATTCCACAAACCGGACCAGCATGAGAAAAGCTGCGTTCAACACTGTTTTGTGAGCGACTGGAGGTACAACGAATAAATCTTCCGGTCAGACCTTAGATTATCACAGGTTCATAACAATAATTCTGTGAGATACAATGCGCTGCCAAATTATGAAGCCAGTAACCATGTAATTGACCGTAAATAAGAATACGATTATGTTTCTCTGCACGACACATAACCGAGCTGCTGATTGTGGACACTTGTAAACTTTTCTGAATTTGACTTTGTGGCTATTCAAAAAGAAGACTATCTGCAATAATCAAGGCTGGCCACATTACGTTGTGTAGTTGTTTTATCAATAAATGAACGGAGTCTACCTATCTCTGTGTAAAGCAAATGATGCAGAACGGTATTTATTTTTTTAATTTTTTTTTTTTTTTTTTTTTTTTTTTTTATTTTTTTTTTTTTTTGTTTATTTTTTTTTTTTTATTTTTTTTTTTTTTATTTTTTTTTTTATTTTTTTTCCTTTTATCTTTTTTATTTTTTTTTTTTTTTTTTTTTTTTTTTTTTTTCGTTTTTTTTTTTTTTTTTTTTTTTTTTTTATGTTTTTATATTTTACAAAGCTTTCCATGCTAATTTGCTTATCAAAGGATCACACCAAGATTTCTGCCACTTTGTGACTGCATGCAACATCTGCCCCATCAAGCATCAATAATACTTATGTTGGTTGTACACTGAAACGTGATGAATTATGGAGTATTTCTGTCTTTTCCATTGTTTAACTTCAAACCATTAGGCTAATTAGACACTCTTTGATATCTTCTTACCAATAACAACTTGAAGGTTACTCCATCAAATCAGAACTGCTAAACACGATATAAAGTGTGTGTCATCAGCATAAAATATTGTGTGAACATTATGATATCAATAAAGAACTCTACAGCGTAAGTGATCAAATATAAACAGCAAATGCCTAAACAAGGATCCCTGCGGGACACAACACAGCAAATATTAATCATAGCATTAATGACGGATATTATGAAGAGGGCTTGCCTCTGAAAATTGAAGATTCCAAGGAAATTACTAGATTTTTAAAAAATGTAGCAAAAAACAGTTCCTTCTGTAGTGTTCATGTTCTAACGTCCATTCAATCTTAGTGAACTGCGGAGGCTATTCATACAACTTTCATTTCATTTCATTCATTTATTTTTATTTTTCTAACTAATCTATAACAAATACTGATTTTGATTGACTTGCGCCTCGGAACATTCTGCTACGGTATTGTTTTCGCCGTATACGGTCCCTATCACAGTGTAACTTTCAGGAAGCAACCATTTGTTTCTCTGCAAATGGATTCTACAATAGGCCAACAAATTCCCATGCATAATCCACCTTTTCCTGCTGGGAACCAGGGCAAGTATGGTGGTCCAGTTATGTCGTCCCAACTGTGCGCCACTTTGAAACTGGTCACCATGTATCCGGCGTCTGCGCGGCCCTGTGTAACGATCCCGCCACACGATGTGTCGCCAGGCTGATTTGAGCCACTGAGAGTGGTCCAACGTCAAGGCGGCCATGCGCCTTTCAGGTCCCCCGACGCGGCAATATTCAGTCGTCCACGATGCCGCGCATGGTTTGCGTCGAATATGGTAGAAGCGACATGGCGGAATCTGGGAGGTAATCTCTACACCTCTCACCGGTTCCAGTCACTAAATGGCAGAGAAAACAGGAGATATGTGGTTTGCATCAGTCCCATTCTCGAGCGTGCATTACTCTTAATCGAATAAATTTCGTACATTAGATTCATGAAGATAAATACTCATACAATGGAGGAAATAAATCCGCAATACAGTTAAACAACTACATGCAGGTTAAATGACATGACAGGAAAAAGGACGATGAGAATAACGAACTGCAGTTACGTCTGAGACAAAAATAGTGATTTTATTAACTATTTCCTAGTTAATTTAACAGAATGTGGCAGCTTTGTAAGTGTCTTAGCAGTAATATGTTTAAGATACATTGTATCAGAACTAACTGTCAGAATTGGCCATTAAAGATATAGACGTAGAAGGTAGGATCTGATGAAGTACGTCAATTTACGAGGGGATATCAAAAAGTTCTCGGCCTCACCAAGAAGGCAGGGCAGCATCTCCAAATCTATGATGCAGTTGTAAACTATTATACCTTGTATGGTTATGCACTAACATTCATGCGTCTGTCTTTATTTATTTTTAGGTGAGGCTCTTTGAAAGTCCTCAAATATATGAAGATCTCAAAATGGACACAAAAGAAGCTTGTGTGTGATTAAATATCTGCATAAAAAGGGCATGACGCCAAGGCCATTCATGATGACATCGTACAAACACTTGGTGATGACTCTCCTTCCTATTCCACCGTAAAGAAGTGGACTCTGAATTCAAGCGGGAAGGAGAGTACAGAGGTGATCCAAGGTCGGACGCCCAAGATCTTCAACAACAGAAGAACAAGTGGACGCCATTCACAGCATGGTGCTGAAAGACAGACGTGTAACTATTCAGCACATAGCCGACACTACGGGCACTCAGTAATGGTTCAGTGCAGGGTGCAAGCTGTCCGCAAGATGGTTCCAAGAATGTTGACTCCAGATCAGAAGCTTGCCAGACTCGATACTTCAAAGGAACTTCTGGCCACTTCCAGACTGATTCAGACAATTTCTTTGCTAGAATTGTCACCCAGGATGAAAATGGGTTCATCACTTTGAGCCAGAATCAAAAAATACAAAGCAAGCAGTGGAAGCACCATGGATCTCCCCCTCCAGGAAGTTCAGCAAAGCATATCAAATTCTAAGCGATCTTTTACTTTCTTCATGGGTCTAGAGTTTTGCAACACATGGTAAATTGGAACTAAACCGTCGTTTTGGGCACATTGTTTGCCATTGTAACAAACCTCAAGCTTGAATACTATTTGACACGAGACTTATGATAACAAAGGTTTCTCTTTAAGGTCAGATCAAAATATGTGACAAAGTCAACGTTATGACCGCGGGAATTGAGTCTAAAGACTTCCTCTTTGGTAAAAACAATCTCGTGGAAGATCCCCGTTTTTCTCATTTTTTCTGTCTTTGCCGCTTCATAAATGAAAGTGCGAGATCTATAAAATATTGGACGATGAGGATATGAGTGGAAAGTCTGAGGATTTAAAAATGTAAAATCAAATTTATTGGCTAGGAGAAGGCCCGCGGATATTGGCAAAACAATGACAGATACGATTTTCTCACAGTGAGAAATCCACGCGTGTCATTATTATTATATCGAGTGTGAATGCAAACATAATGACTCTCCCAGCGCGGCGAGAGAGCACTTATGCATGACCAGTGCGTATTATAACTGCGTGTATTCTCTGCGTAAAAGAGGATCGTCTTCTGTTAAGAAATTGATATGTGGCAATCTGCTGGGACGATCATGGCTTCTGTTTTTGGGGGGATAGCAAGGGTGTCATTATGATTGACTACCTCCAAAGAGGTCAGACCATCACTGGGAGCTACTACGCCTCAGAATTACGTCAGCTGAAAGAAGCTATTAAGACAAACCGCAGGGGAAAGCTGAGTGCTGGTGTCCTTCTGCTGCAGGACAATTCACCTGTCCACACAGCGCAAGTTGCAGTGGCTGAAGCTACCAAGTGTGGGTTTGAATTGTTGTCCCGCCCACCTTATTCACCAGATCTGGCCCCATCTGACTTCTACCTGTTTCCCAAACTCAAATCCCACATTCGTGGACGCCATTTTGTGTCGGATGATGACGTCGTTAAGGCTGTAGAGTCCTACCTGAAGGACCAAAATTAAGCCTTCTACCATGAAGGCATCGGAATGTTGGAGCACCGCTGGACAAAGTGCATGAGGTGAAGGGGGACTATGTTGAAAAATAACCAGGAACTAGGAGTATCCTGACAACCCTTCTTGGTGAGGCCGAGAACTTTTCGATCTACCCTCGTACATGTAGGCTGTATAGCTGGTCAATGAAACCTCATTACGATGCAAGAGGGCTGGAGTTCGGACTGTGGAGGTTGATGATTGATACAACCGACTACAACGTAGGCAGAAGCTTTAAAGGTAAATGACATTATTGGAGGTAGTCCTCAACTTGGGCTAAAACTACTCTAGAATCAAGTAAACTATGCAAGGATTCTTATGTGAGAATCTTGTAGTCAAACATTGACTCATTCTAAAATAAACAATGTTAATATCACTCGTAGCACGGAAACCTGCTGTGTGGCTCTCTATGGGGCTTACCTTTATCGTCCCCCTAAAAAATTAAGATACTCCTATGTTTATGCCTGATTCTCCTTAAGTAAACAAATTACAGACAAATCCTCCCAGGTGGGAGATCCACTCCTGCTAGTGTATAGTTGGTATATATTTCAACTCATTTGGCTCTTGAGGCATTTTCAAGTGTTCCCAAACATGTCATTAACCTTTAAAGACATAGGCCAACATTGTGAAGCTTCAATTTAAAAAAAAGGTCAAACTGTGATGTCTGACCGGCTACATAGTAGTGCTTAATAAACACCCTAGAATACAAAAGTTTGGAAAGTTATGCTGCCACTGGCGAGATATACATGAATGAACCTCAGCCACGAATTTCCACTGCGGAGGATTATAAAATTGCCTAGATCTACACACAGTAAGTCTATGGGAGGAAATGGGCATGGTGAATCCGACCAACCTGAGTACACGTAGACAGTGGCGTACCGTGGGTCACCTCATTGAGGGGGCACCCAGCCACTCCCCCAAATTGTATTTTCAGATGGTGGGTTTGTAGCCCTGCGTGTACGCCAAGCTTATGGTAGGGGTATTAAAAAAAAGGTTGGCTACATGTAGTTTGGCAATGTAACGATTTTCAATAATTTTGTTATAAATATGGTCATTTTTCATGTTTATTTAAAAAGGAATATATTTTGCATGTATGTCATAATTGGTTAAAAAGGAATTCCGCGAGCGAGCGGTTTTAGAAAAAAAAATGAAAATCTCAGGATAAAAACGCAATTTTTGGTATATTCTTTCAAAATAATTCCAAATGATTTATACTGCAATGTGAGCACAAACTGAATTATGCAGCGGCGTACCGTGTGCCACTCCTCCTTTACACGGTATACTGCAATGAAAATGTATGTTGTCTACAGGAAAATGTTTGCATATTTTGTCACAAGTGGTTAAAAGGCAATTCCGCGAGTGATCGTAGCGAGTGAGCGGTTGGAAAAATTGAATCTCCAATAAGAAAAAAACACTTTTTTGTGCGTATTCTTTTAAGATACTTCGAAATAATTTATACTGAATTGTGGGCGCAAAATAAATTATGCAAGTGTTACATAACCCCCTCTGTCCAATTTGACATTTAATTTTACAAGAATACAGAATGGTACATAAGCAAAATGTGTGCTATGTATGTAAATTTTCAAGGAGGAATTTCCACGCCGTTTGATTTTAAGGAGGGAATGTAACTTTTGCTGGTTCTAAGTATAAGGAGGCAGTCATGCGAGCGGATTGAACGAGAAAATAATTTCTTTGGGAGAAAAGGGAGAAGAAACTGCTCTTAGTAAACGTATTGCGCCATGCATTCTGGTTCAAGATAAATCGGTCAACTTGTATATATATATTTTATTTTTTGAGAATGAAAAGAAAAATTGAACCCAATTTTCTCGACCAGACGAGCAAGCATTCATTATTATATTTCGTCATTGTAACTATTTAAGCAGTGGGACACTCAGATGGAATAAGTGGTATAAGCAGCGAGCATTATCCAGATATGTCACAAAAGAAATATCTAAATTTATAGTCTAGAACATTTCAGTGATTAATAAGCAAAGCAATCCAATCAACGATGGAAATATGGTACACTCTACAAAGATTTAAAACAAATTATTTAGATTTATGAAACGGCCAGCAAGAGTACAGTTTTGTAAGCGGGGAAATACCTGAATTTCAACTCACTACATTACTCTTAATAAGAGTAACTTCACCTCATGAGGACGTTTCGGGAAATATAAAAAAAGTGTTCTAAACTAAATGCGCCGTCTCTGCCACGATAAATAATTGGGACAGCCCAAATATACGTTCACGCACAAACTTGTGATACCCCTTTGAGTTAACAGTCAGACCACATTATTGTGTAAGCAGAAGTGTTGGATAATAAGATTGTGAACGTAGTGACTTGCGCTGATAAGTTTGTTTCAAAATGTGCACTTAATGCAATTCCAGCTCGGTTCGCCCCACTTTTTCTTGTTCCTTTTTCTTTCTTTTCTTTCTTTTTTCTTTCTTTCGTTTTTTTTTTTTGCCGGCCGAAGGGGGGGGGGTCACGTGCCCCCGTGCCCCCCATAGTTACGCCACTGCACATAGATGTTCACCTTTTTAAAACACTAAATCATTTTGAAATACCAATTTTCAGGGCCTCATTTTTAGACCTTATATTAAAGACACTTAGAGCACGGGGAATTATGCAGCTCACTTTTTAAAAATTGTGGTCATTGTTAGCCTGTGGCTTTCACACATACCGAATCGTCAAAATAAAATAAAGCCGCCTTGTCAATTTCGTCACTTTCACTGTTATTATAGGTAATTAGACCAAGTTAATGCAAAATCATCTCCAAAATTATAAATAATTACCTTGTTGCAAATAGTTTGCTTCTTCATAAGAGACTATCTATCTGAAGACATAGTGTAAGGCAGTTTTAATCACCCGTTTTAATGAATACACTTCAATACTAAGAGAACACAGCTGGCACACAAAAGTCGTAGTTTTGTCTGTCAAGCCTCTGTTTAAGCTATTAGGTTGTCAGGAGCAACTTTTGTCAATCAGGTATGAAAAACACTCATGCAGTCAGTCGGCAGTGCGTATGCAAATGAGGCATAATGAGGCACCGAACGCAGCACACAGGACTTCTCTGTGCGCTTTGCATTTACTAACACTTTGGAGTGCTATCGGCAACCTGTTCGCCAGGTTGATTTCACTTCAGGTACTATCGGCGAACCTGTTCGCCGAGAAGACAATCGGATTCATATATCTTTTATTCGATGACAAATGTCACTGAAGTTCCTACAATGCATTATTCGAATGTATAACACAATTGACATGAACAATAAATGAGTTAAAATGTATTGTCTTAGTAGATTTGTGAATTTACAGAAAATCGCTACAATTGGAAAGTTATTACACACTTTAGTCCTGAAACCAATCCAGTCCTGGTTAACAACACCTTGGATGTTTAGCCAGCCCCAAGTGTTAATGAGCTGAAACACTTCTTTTTGAAATTACAATAATTCATGATCACAGTAGTGTATAAAAAAAAAGAAATTAAAATTACAACATAGCAGACACTTCAAAGTTTATGCCTATATGTGTTTCATTTAATTTTATCACTGGTAAGATAAAACTTGAGGTCAAAAAGATGATAAAAAAATGAATTTTTCTTTACTGTTTATCAAACTCAAATAAAAGCTAAATCTGGTTGCATCTCCTTTATTTTTACATCATTGTAAAGACCAATTATTTGACTTTCTTTCTATTACATTTGTTTTGCTATTTATGTTTTATACTAATCAGGATCTAGCAAAATATCAGAAGATGCAAAATATGACCATGGATTTCAGCAATCCTGTGATTGGCTGACTCCAAACCAGTGGCGGGCAATTCAAAACAAGATCACCCGCTGTGATGACCTTTATGTAAACCTGTTGCCCATTGCATGCAGTGAAGGCATGTTTTGTATTCTCTCTGGCCAATCACAGTTTAGTAGGAAACCACATGACATGCTCTCTAATATTTTACTGAGTGGCATTTATGTACTCATGTGGTACTTTGCTAGATCCTGACCAGTATAAAACATGAATAGCAAAACAAATAACATACAAAGAAAGATGAATTGGTGCTCTTTACAGTCATGTAAAAATTAGTGAGATGCAAAAATATCTTACTAGACTTAACTGTTCAAAAATTCATTAAAATTTCAATTTTAACAAATTTGAACCTTCATTTACACATTTGAAAACAGCACACATGTCAAATGAAAATATATTGTTGAAAAGCTTGAAATATCTCCTTTACAGTGATGTATCACACTAAACTATTAGAATTGATTTTCTGAGTTTATTTGGAGTTTCAAAATGATATGTCCCAGTTCATTATATATGCACAGCGCGTTCATCCATGAATACGCCGTGCACAAAAGGAAGGGATTTTTTTATGCACTGCCGACTGACTGCATGTAAACTGGTCTCTTGGATTACGGTGATAGCTCATAGGACACTTACTAATGTGTGGACCGGTACCAATAAGTTCCCATCGCATGCTGATGTGGTTGTTCCATGTCACGGGGTTGACCCGGAAGAACCGGGCGGTGACGGATGGGTTAATCGGGTTAGTTACTAAACTTGTGCGATCAGAATTAGCGGCAAATACCTGCAGTACATGACAAAATAAATGAAAGGGTCACCTTCTAACATTTTGCTACGGTATAGAACCAGAAGGGCACAATCCCTATACAAAATCAATGGCGTTAACGCCCTTCTGGTTGTTAATATGTACTGCGTTCACGCCCTTCCGGTTCTATACCGACGATTATGATATATACATGTATATGCATGAACTAGGTAAGAAAATACATTATGAAAGAACCCCTGATTAACCAGCAGACTTACTGATTGTTTTCCTCTTAACAGATTCCACCCAACAAGGTGTGGGAAAAGACCCGTGGTTTTGGAGTGGGTTGTCAGAAATATGAGTAGATCTATACATACCTTCGTAAAGGTTGATCTTTTCGGGAAATGATTGAGTTCAGGATTTGCAAGTCCATTACTTCCCTTTATTGTCATTACCAAACGATAGTTAAGTAGGGCCTACTCATAAATGGTGTGTTGAAAGTTTGGAATTCATTATCTTGAATTTGTTGTTTATGGCAACAACTAATAAGCGACCAGAATATTGTCCTTTCAGTTACTTTAAATTTTGCTCAAGTTGTAGAAAACAGTCATGTGTACGTTGGTATGACCAGCTGAGCGCTGCAGTACAGTTGTTAACTACGTACGCCAAGCTGAACTCTGCGTGACCATCGGCTAATGGCCGATCGGACAAATTTGGAACTAACGGAACGCAGCCTGTGCACCCGGCCTGTGCACGGGCACATCACTTTGCCAATTTTGAAGTTTAAATGTCCAGATTTTCACCAAAACTGCGTATTCCACCCAAAGGTTCCATGAGAGGTGTTTATTAAAACTAATCTTCACATTGTGTATGATTCTACCTGATTTCATTCATTTTGCCGTTTTTGGCTTGC
>JZLH01S0105128.1:0-13734 GCA_001188425.1 Eucidaris tribuloides | reverse complement strand
CTTCCAGCCCGCTCAAAAGGCTAACCACGATACACAAATGTCCGTTAAATGCTTCAAGGGATATAGTGCCGTCGCCCCATCCCCTCAGAAAGAATCATAGCGAACGAAGAAGCGCTCCCTATTATTATTATCATAAAACAATGAGGTAAGGTGCTATACGCCTCCTAAATACAAGACTTGTCGACCTTTCGTCCACATAATTCGTGTCCAATGTAAAGAAAAGGTGACCATGACGTGAATGTTCGATCAATTTTGCCACTAAATTTATCCGGAAAAACTAATTATATTTTTTAGGTATAATTAAAAAACAACATAGTTCGCAACTTCACAGCCTGCGCCACCGCCGATCTGAAAGGAAGATGTAACATGAGGAATAGTTTAAGAAAATGACATTGTGAGGTATTCTGGAATTGATGGTACATGGTGATAAAGGACAAAGCCTTTGAATAAGGCGGCATATGTGACACTTACGCTCAGCAACGCTCTCACTCTCACGCTCACTCTCACATCATTTCATATCAAGTCTTCTAAATTTTCCATGAAGAAACTTCCTGGGAAACAGCTACAAGCGGGAGGCATGTTCATCGATTCGAAAAAGTGCAATGCATTACTGACTGCATCGGTCATTTTTAGGGTCAGCAAGGTTTCGGGCACGCGCTCGAGTTGTATTGTCGGTTTTGGCTCGAAAATCCAAATCTATGTTTAATATCACTGTTACTTGATGGCTACATTCTTCTCGTAATATATCTGTTAATGAATTAAAGATTCTAGGCGTTGACGCATGTAGGCACTACTCCTGTGTGCAACTGTCTAAACATATACCAATAAGCTGAAAGGTTGGCATAATACTAAGTCATCATTCCTGAAGTCGATTCCTGTGATGTTTCTGTTGAGGTTGCAACACACTCTTCAATATCATGGTGATGACATAATAGATGAACACCCATTTTTCTTACACAAACTCCTTACCCGAACTAAGTAAACTATAAGCTGCGTATCCCCCCCCCCGATTTTTATCGTTAGACTCTCGCCCGCTCCTGCATGGTAAATGTAATCTCACAATCTTACTCCCTTGGATATCGCGTCCAGTTCAACTACTCTTCATTGCCCAACAAGATTTCATTGTATTAATAATTTATTAAAAACTCAAATCTTCGATCGCGCATCTCTCTCTGACCATCTATTAGCAGTCCAAGTCCAGTAGATACGAGTAAAAGTGGAAACATTTCTGCGCCGGCATAAATTTGTTCTCGTTTTCGTATATTTGTTGTAATACCCAGGTGAATAGCTGAGCATGCCGAAAACGTCCGACAATCAAGTGCGCCGTTGGCTTCGATCTCAATCCCCCTAACCATTCCACACCGCCCACGCCAACAGACCACAGGAGACAGAAGACAGACACTACACGGCGCACATCAACACACACAACACACACACACACATACACACAGCACAATACAACATACACACACACACACACACACCCCACAACACCACCACACACACACACACAGCCACACACACACACACACATACACACACAGACAACATCAACTAACTCAGATTCAAGTATGTAACACCAAATTCGAAATCCGGCGATATTATAAGTGCAACAACAACGTCTGTCACTACAATCTACCCGTTGCAGATTTTGGCGTTTTACCCGCCCAAAACCAAATTTGGCAAACCTCTGAAAAAATTAGTTGTGCATTAGTGACTTTTCTTTACATTGGATCTTTATGACTGTGGAGCTGAATCCCTTCTTTACATTAGTAGCCGTATCTCCCTTCTACTGTCTTATGAAGAATAGGAGGGCAGCTTCCTTTCGCTTTGTGTGGTCATCTTTTTGCTCCGCTTCAGTTATATAGTGTGGTATGTGTGTGTGGTGTGTTTGCTGTGTGGTGTGTGGGAGTGTCGCTGTGATGTGCTTGTGTGTGTCGTGTTGTGTGTGTGTGCTGTGTGTGTGTGTGTGTCTTATGTGTGAGGTGTGTGGTGTGTGTGTTGTGTGTGTGCAGAGGCTACATTGTGGGGTGTATGTTCCTTAAGTATGTGAGGTTACATTGTGGGTACCCCCTTAGTTTTTTAAAACGGTTTAAATAACACGAGTGCGGCGTGCTAAAGTGAACCGGTCTTTTTTTTTTTGTTGTTTTGTTTACTCCCATATAATTGACTGTGGTATGTCTTTTGTGTGTATGTGTGTCTACTTATTGTGCGGGTGCGCTGCAGAGCTACATTGTGAGCTGTATCGTTTAAGTATGAGAGTTACCATCTCTCGGGCTATTTCCGGCGTTTGCACTGTGGGGGCGTTAAAATCATACACTGCCACTATGTGTTTTACACCTATTTATGGGAACACCCGCACACTGCACATTACACGGAACACCGCCCATCAATGTAGTCGGGTCGGTATTGTGCTGCCGTGTTGTCGTTGACAATTGGAAGCGCCCGCCAAACGGCCCTTTTGGCGTGTTGTGCCACTGTTGTTGTTTTATTATTGGTTGGTTTATGGTTTTTGCATCATTTACAATGGGCATACCATGAGAAAAAAAACATTATAAAAAACAGGTATTTTCAGTAAAATACTGGTTAGCACAAGGCGTCTCATGTCTTGTAAGTAGCTGCTTGCACGTCCCCATTTTTCGATTTTGCATGCCTAACTTCAATTCAAGGCGATTCGCGGCGAATAACTTCTCACAAGCCGACCGCGGGCAACAGGACATCTCAAAAGCGTAGTGCAGCGCGCATACCTATACTAATGTTAATTAAAGTAATATATAGGTTTGTATTTAACAACACAAAACTGTATAATACTGGCGATCGGAGTACAAGAATAAGAGCTGATAAGCAGTGGACATTTTTGGTGGAGGGTGTTTGGAAGTACGATTTATCAATACATCATTTTTAATGAATAAGATACATGATATATTTAGAATAGTTAGGGTTTCAGAATTTTGCAAGTAGTCCAACCCGCTGTATCGAAAACTTGTAAAACTGTACTAGAATATCACAATCGGTGTGTGTGAGAGAGTGTGCCTTGTCCACACACAATAGCAGTAAACAATGAAACTCTGGAATGCAATACTCTAATCTGGGTCTGGGGAAGATGAACGCTTTATTAATATTCATTAAAAAGTAGCCTGGCCACTTCTAGTCTTCATTCACAACCTTTGAAAAAAAAAGGAAATCAAACTTCGTGCCTTAAAGATGTTTTTAAATGTTCTTTTATGGATTTGAAGTGTTGAGAAATAATTCCATACATTCAAAATAATTATGTCGATGCTGCTGATAATAATGTAATTTAATTGTAAACAAGATTAAGAAGAACAACGAAATCCATGATTGATGGTAACATTGAAAACTAATGTTTGTTAGCTTAAATGGCAAAATCTGGGTACTGTATGACAAAGCATGCTAACACATGCTTGCATCTTACCCTACGTGTACACATTTAATTGAGACTACCAGTGGCCAGGCTGATTTCTAATGAATATTAATAAAGCATTCATCTTCCCCGACCCAGATGAGAATATTGCATTCCAGAGTTTCCGATGGCAATATGTACTGACATTGTTTATTGCTATTGTGTGTGGACAAGGTAGACACTCTCACACACACCATTTGATTTCTGTACAGTTTCAGTTTTGTACAGGGGGTGGATATTCAGCAAAGTCTGAACCCTAACTTTTTAAATAAGCATGAATTACATAAAAATGATTATTGTTATCGTATTCAAACCACCTCCACCAAAAATGTCCAATCTTCAGCTATAACTTGTACTCATGCCAGTATTATCAGGTATATAGTTTTTGTGTTATTAAATACCAAAATTAACAAATATTATTTTTAACACCTATACTTTACTTTCAAAATCTGGCTGCGCGTATACGTGGCACCCACTTTTTTGGCCGCAGTATTGGCAGGTGTTTCAAAATTGTTTAAAACGCCATATCTAAGGCATTATGCTACCCACAAAATGTATAAACTGCAAATTTGACGGTTTTAACCAAATTTGGCGGGTCTTTTGGCAGTTGAGAATCAGGAATACTTGCAACCCTGGTACAAAATACAGATCAAATACATTTTTTTATCCTACGGATCAGCCTTCTTAAAATCTTCCACTACAGATGAGTCAAAGTACCACCAGTCGTATTCCAATTTAATTTGACCTGCAAACTCAAAATGTCTCTTCTAGATTCTTCTTCATGATTAGGCTTGGTGATAACGGAAAATTATATAAAACAACTGTGTGAAGAACACCAACTATGATCAATCATAATCTAGAGGTCATTGAACTTTCAACGTCTTGATTAAAAAAAAAGCATCGTACACAAATAAAGGGTCGTATTATAGTGGTACATAAATGTAAATAACATGACTGGAGGTATTCTTCAACTTGGGGTAAAACTTTTCTAGAGCAAAGTGAACTATTCGAAGATACTGCTGTGAAAATTCTGTGATCAAATGTCGACTCACTTGAAAATAACTCAGCAATATTCCTTGTGACAGGCAAGTTTGTTGTGTAGCTTTTTATAGAATCAATTTCAATTTCTGTTGCTGCATGAAAGTAACTCAATACTGGTGTGTTCGTGCTTGATTTTCCTTCAAGACGTTTTAAAAAAAATGTCAAACTATTATATTTGAGCTATAGTAGTACTTAAATGGACAAATAAACACCCTAGAATACAAAAGTTTGGAAAGTTATGCTGCCATCACTGGCGAGATATGCATGGATGAACGTCATCCATATATTTCCACTGCGGTGGAGTATAAAGTAGCACAGATCTACACACAGTAAGTTTATGGTAGGAAATGTGGATGGTGAATCCGGTCAACCTGAGTACTCGTAGATTTTCACTTTTTTAGAGCACTGAATCATCATTGGAAAAACTATTTTTTCAGGGCAACTTTTTTAGAACTTATCAAAGACACTGAGAGCATGGAGGGTTAGGTAGCTCACATTTTTTAAAACTGTGGTCATTGTTAGCCCTTGGCCTCAAGTAAACAAATACAAGACAAATCCTTCCAGCCAAGATTTACACTTCCGGTAGTGTATACATTGGTCATTGGTATATGTCTAAACTCATTTGCTTCTTGGGACATTTTCAAGTGTTCCCAATCATGTCATTAGGCTGGATTTGTTTTGGGTTTTTTTGGGGGGGGGGGGTTGTACAGGTTATCTTCTGATTTTGTACTAGTCCACTTTGGAAGAATTCAGATAATGTAAAAATGAATTTTGGAGCTAAAATAAGGGAATTTACATTAAAGGTATTGGCTAACATTTACCACAGTTAAAAAATCTGAGCTACATGATTCCCCATGCTACCATTGTCTTTGATAAGGTCTAAAAATGACGCCCTGAACAAATTGTATTTCAAAATGATTGTTTAGTGCTTAAAAAAAGTGAAAATCGTAAGTTGATCAGATTCACCCGCCCATTTTCTCCCATAGACTTACTGTGTGTACACCTACGCTATTTAAACTCGCCCCGAGTTTTAATTGTTTATTCATGCATAACTTGCCATTGGCAGTGTAACTTTCCAAACTGTTTTATTCTAGATTGTTTATTTGTCCATATGAACACTACTATGTAGTTCAGATATCAAAATTTGACAATTTTTTAAATTGAAGCTCCACAATGTTAGCCTATCACTTTAACAGATCTCGTAAATATAAATATACACTAGGTAATGATCAAATACATATTTCAATATGCAGAACGTGAAAAATCAATGCGTCATTTCCAGAATTGTGCAGAAAATGAGATTGGTGTAATCACGTTAGACCACTCGTGACACTCTAGAGATCACTTTGTTTTGGATGTTGTATCCATGACGAGACATGTGGTTATTTTTCCAATAATTTTTATCTATCTTGTTGCACCACAATAACCGGCTTTGTGACCCTTTCCACTCGAACCGACTTCTATTTATTCCCCCGCCATGTTGACATACCGTGACGCTCCTCCCATGTACAAAGTACGTTTATCATGGTGCCAGCGCAACCTGGTGATTGAATGTTTGCACACGACACTCTGAGGTCATGAGGTCATCGTTATTCGGTACTTTGATGTTTTGGAAAGACTTCCAACAAACAAACAATTGCGAATGTTACTCTGAAGCGGAGTCAGGCAAAAGACTTCCAACAAACAACAAATGCGAATATGTAACTCTGAAGCGGTCTCAGACAGAAAGACCACACCAAGCGAAGAAGAAAGTGCCTCCTATCTTCATAAGATAGTAGTAAGGAGGATACGGCTCCTAATTAAAGAAAGCGGTCTTCGCTCCACATCATTATATCCAATGTAAAGAAAAGTCACATGACAGAAGATTTTTTAGGTTTGCAATAATAAACTGCCTTTAGAATTGAAAAGGAATAAGAAACTTGAACAGGTCCTGTCTAAAATATGGGGCGTATCCACTGTCTTATGAAGATAGGAGGCACTTTCTTGTTTTCTGGGTGTGGTCTTTCTGTCTGAGACCGCTTCAGAGTTACATATTCACATTTGTTGTTTGTTGGAAGTCTTTCCAAACCATCAAAACCGTTTCACGGGAAATAATGAAACCGAGTTACGATGCTATGGCGAATTAAACACCCCTCTGCCGTGGGTGCGCCTGTATATATTTGATAATCTCTCCGCCTTGCAGAAGACAGCAGAATGAATATTCATTGATTTCATTTCAAATTATTTTATATTTTCCAATAAATAACATCAGTAGGACACCATAATGTAAGGGCCCCTTCTATTGAAAATACATGCGTTATAAAGTATGTTGTAGTACTTTTGGCAATGCAGCGTACAAAGTCTAACCATTGTACCGTAAAGATCCGTCATAAAACTTTACAATGCCCAATCCCACGCACAAAGTGTGTTTTTTATCACAAGTTCAATCGCAGCCTGGCACAGAGGTATTTGCACACGCCACTTTTGAGGTCGTGACTTTTGCATGCCTACTGCACTCTAGCATGCAAGCATCTACGCACACGTCACCATACCGTGACGACCACATTTTTACTGATACTGCTGTACTTTGCGGTTTTTTGTTTGTTTATTTATTTGTTTTTGCTTCCCAGGCTATATGTCTTTAAACTGTCATGATAATGAATCTTAGAGGCAGAGGATCTTTATTGCATATTTAAACATTATCACTTGGAAATCCGATGAGTTATAGAAAATAACAAAACAAGTGCCAAAAAGTCTTGATAATGTTGTGATCGTTAAATTTTGACTAGAATTATTGTTTTGTTTGTTTGAATAAGTTTTATTTTCTGCATTTCATGTTTTCTTTCATAACAATAACAAATATAACATAAGTAAGTTCAATTTACAGAAATATTCAGAAAACATTTAACACAATACATAGTAAATCATATATTTATGAAAGTAAATGATACAGTAGATATACATCAAAGCATATGACCAAAATATAATAACTTCCTTTACAATATAATACACAATTAGAATAGAATTATTGTATAGCCCATACCAAAATTATTCATTTACATTCAGACTTTTGCCCTGCATGGTTGTTCATTATGTATACATTTATTTATAAATTGCAAATGTGTACCACATGACAAATTATATACACTAGCCTCATGGAGATAAGTGAATACTATTCACTTATTGGTAATAAAATAATACAACTGATGCAACCCTTGATGCCGAGCTAGAAAGTACACTTAACTTGGAGCTGTGCGTGTAAAGTTTATTTCAAAGGGCCTATTTCAATTTACACTAAAATTTTCGGCTTCTTTATTCGAATTGGTTACTATGTTAAGCTTCAAAAGGCTGAGGATGTCGAGTTCTGAAGGAAAAAATGGAGAAACGGACCAAAAAGATACTGGAGCTGAAGGTGCCACTCCCAAGTCACCGGCTAGTACAGAGGTTCGTACTGATAACACAGACAGTCTGTTATGTAACATCTTAGAAAAGGTGTCCATCTTGGACGATATTTGCGAGAAAGTGGATGCTATCTCAGCCAAAATGGTGAAAATCGAGTCGGAACTAGAAAGCATGGATACTAGACTTAATACTGACATAGAACATGGCGCTGAATTTCTAGAAACCGAAATGGCCGAAATAAAGCAAGAAGTGTGTGATATTCGTGCGATCAAAGCAGATTTTGAATATGTAAATGAGATACGGAAAAATGTTGTTGACATTGTCAACAGAAACAAGCTTAACAACGTGATCCTGCATGGCTAACCAGAAGGAGAAGAAGTTGCGACGGCTGAGACACAGGATTGCGTAAAATATGCCCGTAATTTCTTCTCATCTCATCTGAATATGCATGACATCGAGATCGAGCGTGCTCATCGGACCCTGAGAGTAAAGCGTCCGTCAGGGAATGAAGGTGACTGATCGCGTCCTCGCCCCATTCACGTCAAGCTTCTTCGGTTCCCTGATCGCGAATTCTGAAACGAAGCTCGGCTCTGAAAGATGTTCGTATCCGCGGCTTCAGAGTAGGGATCAGCGACGATGTCCATAAAGAAACAAGAAATGAACATAAGCGACTCACGGTAGCAGTAAAGAAGTTGCGAGGAGAAAACAAGTTCGCGTTCATACCATACTCTGTGCCCAGGGTCATAATACAAAAATGGACCCAAAAGTGAGCCGGGTCCATTGAAAACGCTCAGATTAACAGACCTCGATGAAAAAGTCTATTTTGACCTGTTTTGTAAACAAAATTGATCTTGACGAATATGTGATAAATGTTACGTACTAAGTTTTTTGAAAAATACTGGTACAAGGTGAAGTCACTTTGTGTTTGCAAAATACGTTATCTCTTACGTTTTGTACAGAAATGTCAAAACTTGCACGTATCTATAAGGCCTGAAATGCTTATTGGATGTAAACAGGCTCCAAGTATTTTGGCTCTCGTTGTATAGTGGGGCAAGACGAACCAAAATTTGGCAAACGTAGCAACGGCGGGGGGGGGGGGGGGGGGTGTTCGTCTTTTTATGTTTTTATGTCATTTTTTTGTAAAGTTCTGTATGCTGTTTTGTACTTCGCCTATCAAAATAGGTCATCACAATTCACTTCATTCTTACACGCCGCTGCTGTATTTACATTGTGGAAAGATAGTAACGCTATTTGTATTCAGACTGTTGCTTGGTTACATTCGATGTAAATTTATATATGAATACAATTAACACCTCTCTAAATGGATGAGTTCATTAATATTAAGATCTGTTCGCTCAACGTACGGAAGCTTGGGATGCTTTCAAACGACATTGTGTTTTTAACTGGTTAAGAAATACAGATTATCAAGTAATCTTCTTACAAAAAACACATGCCACTGCAGTTGTGGAAAAAAGGTGGTATCAAGAATGGGGTTACAAGATAATTTTCTGTCATGGTCGATCTGATAGTGCTGGTGTTTGCATGTTATTGAAGCCTTCAGCTATTTTCGATATGTTAAACACTGTTACAGACGACAACGGTCGTATACTTTTGATTAATCTGAAGATAAATGATACTACAGTAACGCTCGTTAATATATATGGTCCAAACAAGGACGATGATACCTTCTTCATCGAGTTACATAATATACTTTCCGAACATGGAGAAGAACCTTATATTATTGGTGGGGATTTTAATACTATCATGGACTCCAATTTGGATAAATTTCCAAGAGTAGTGCAAAATTACCCTAAATGTCACAAAGCTGTGAGCGATATTATTTCTGATCTGGAGTTAGTTGATATTTTGGAGATCTCTCCATCCAAGAAAATTAAAATACACTTGGATGTCCCATGATTGCAAAAACGGAAGTCGGCTAGATTATTTCTTAGTTTCACAAAGCTTGATAACATGTGTGGTCGAATACGATATCAGTTTTGGTTACAAAACTGATCACTCTATGATTTCCATTGACTTGGTTAAATCTGCAACCAAAAGAGGACCGGGTGTTTGGAAATTGAACACATCCTTACTTGCTGATCCAACTGTAGTTGAGATGATAAGGAATAAAATGCGTGTTGTTCTATTAGAAGATGAAGATTTGGGAATTCCTGAAATTTAAGATAAGACAAAAGTTTATTCAAATATCAAAAGAAAGGAAAAAGAACCGACAAAGAAGATTAGAAAAGTTGGAAAAAGAAATTAATATATTGAATCACACTCTCAATATCACAAACAATGATCGTCTTTTAGATGATTTAAAGAGTAAGAAAACGGAATATGAAGAATTGCAAGAAGAAGTAGTGCATGGCATTATTGTACGTACAAAGGCAAAATGGGTTGCTGAGGGTGAACGTAATACCAATATTTTTTATACTTAGAAAAGAGAAATTTTCAACAAAAATGTTTTTCGAGACTCCGAACACAAAACGGCATCATTACAGACGCCAAATGCATTCTTGAGGAAGAAAGGTCTTTTCATCTGAAATTGTATTCATTTGATGACAAAACAGGTTTATCTTTTGCACCCATTTCTAACTTAAATATACCACAATTAAACCCGAATGAAAACAGCTTTTTAGGTGATAAAATTAAAGAAAATGAATGTTTGGATGCTATTTCAACTTTCCCCAACGATAAGTCGCCGGGGTCGGATGGTTTGCCCATTGAATTTTACAAAACGTTTTGGCCTCAAATCAAAGAATTATTGTGTTCTGTCTATAGCAAAAGCTTTGAGGAAAAACGTTCTTTCCCATTTCGTGAGAAGAAGCATTACTTTACTACCCAAAAAGGGTAAAGATTTGCTATCTCTTAAAAACTGACGTCCAATATCTCTTCTAAATAGTGACTACAAAATTTTTAGCTAAACTCTTCTCTGTACGAATTAAAAAGGTTTTACCTCAGTTAATAAGCAACGACCAATATGGATTTCTCAAGGGCCGTTTCATTGGGGAAAATATACGTCTTTTCATTGATATACAAAATTTTTGTAAATCACGAAATGTTGAAGGTTTGGCTTTAAGTATTGACTTTGAAAAGGCTTTCGATATGATCGATTGGAAATTTATACATAAAGCATTACATACTTTTCGGTTTGATCAACTTTTCATTTGTTGAATCAAATTATTGTATGTCGACATTGAGGGTGTGTAATAATAACGGATTTTCTTCACAACCTTTTGAAATACAACGTGGAGTGAGACAAGGTTGCCCATTATCTCCATATTTATTTATTTTAGCAGTTGAGATTCTGTTGTATGATTCGACAAAACGATCAAATTCGAGGTTTGAAGAGTGCATAATATAAATATTAAAATCAGCCACAGTACGCTGATGATACAACATTTTCTTGAACCATGAATTAAACATAAACATGTATGAAAGTTTAGATGAATTTAAGTAATGTCCGGCCTGAAAATCAATCTTGAAAATTGTAATCATTATCAGGTTTGAAAATTTTAAAGGAACTTTATGTCGTGACATCCCGTTTATTTGGCCTTCAGATCACTTTTTGTATTTGGGTGTAAATATCCCCAGTGATAGCAATCTGGATTTTTATCAGCTTAAACTTTAACCAAAACTTGAAGAATAAAAACACTGCTTAACATCTGGAACGTCGAACTTTGACGCTGTATGGGAAAATCGTCATTATAAAGGCCCTTATCGTTCCAAAACTGATTTATCTCCTTTTGTATTATACCTAATCCTCCAATGACTTTTTTCACAGAACTCCAACAATTACTATTTAAGTTTTTGTGCATGGAGTAACAAAAAAGATAAAATTAAACGTTCTGTACTTTACAACGACTATAACTATGGTGGTCTCAAAATTCCACACATGCTTTCCTTTAATCATGCTATGAAAATAACATGGGTACGAAGGTATCTTGATGATAATAACGAAAGTAAATGGAAAATGTTTCTGGAAACGTGTCTTAAAAACTTTGGTGGTAAGTATTTTTTTACATGGAATCTAAGTTCAGTTCACTTCGTACGTAATGAAAACATAGACCCTTTTTGGAACGATGTTTTGACTTCTTGGACTCACTTCAAGTACTACAATCCAGTAAAATTCAAAGATATTATTTCACAACAACTATGGTTCAAATCACACATTCTGATTGATGGTAAGACAGTTTTTTCAATAAGTGGTTTGATTCAAATGTGGTTTCATAAGTGATATTTTAAACAATGACGGGTCATTTATGTCGTATCGTCAAATGTTACAAAAATTTGAATCTGGGTCTTTTTTTTAAGTTCTTTTCATTACTTTCTGCTATTCCTAAAGAATGGAAAGCTGTCAATAGACTTAAAGCAAATGAAAACTTTGTTTTATTACGTAATGAACGTGACAGTCGTCTTAATGATTTCATCAAGCTTCCAAAAGTTTCAATTTTTTCCATTTTGTAAATAGTCACAAAACTTCAATCTCAGAAATCAATGTATTAATGAAATGGCAGAATGAATTTCCACTTAATTTTCAAAATTCTTTGATTTGGAAATCACGTTTCTCTCTGATTTATAAATCTTCAATAGACTGCAAAATGAGGAATTTTCAATTTAACTTTATTGATAAAAAATTTCCACCCAAAAGTTTTTATTCAAAATTGGTTTATGCGAATCTCCTATTTGTAATTTTTGTGAAAGTCATCCACAAACTTTGATGCATTTGTTTTTTAAGTGTGAGCATGTGATTTATTTTTGGGATAAAGTTTTTGTTTGGCTCGATAGCAAAAATGTTCGACAATTATGTTTACTGATGAAGAAACATGTTTTGGAACTTTACTTCGCCAAATTTTTATTTAGTAAATACAGTCATACTCCATGCCAAATATTTTATTTTCACATGCAAATGTAAAAATACCATTCTACCTTTTCGTTCTTTTATATCCTCTATTAAACATTTTGAACCAACAGAACGTATTATCGCTATGAAAAAGAATCATTTTGATTTTCACCAGAAGAAATGGGAATTATTGGAATTTTAATTTAATCTAATCAGTAAATATACCAAAAATGTTTTACATCTTGTATGTTCATGTTCTACAAATAGCTTGTATGTTTCTTTCTGATTATGTGAATTGTTTGATAAATATTTGAAAAAAAAAATGAATTTTGGAGCTAAAATAAGAGAATTTACATTAACAGATCTCGTAAATATAATGGGAATTATTGGAATTTTTAATTTAATCTAATCAGTAAATATACCAAAAATGTTTTACATCTTGTATGTTCATGTTCTACAAATAGCTTGTATGTTTCTTTCTGATTATGTGAATTGTTTGATAAATATTTGAAAAAAAAATGAATTTTGGAGCTAAAATAAGAGAATTTACATTAACAGATCTCGTAAATATAAATATACACTACATGTAGGTAATGATCAAATACATTTTTCAATATGGAGAACGTGAAAATCAATGCGTAATTTCCAGAATTGTGCAGAAAATGAGATTGGTGTAATCACGTTAGATCACTCGTGACACTCTAGAGATCACTTTGTTTCGGATGTTGTATCCATGACGAGACATGACTGTGGTTATTTTTCCAATAATTTTTATCTATCTTGTTGGACTACATACCGTGACGCTCCTCCCATGTACAAAGTACGTTTATCATGGTGCCAGCACAGCCTGGTGATTGAATGTTTGCACACGTCACTTTGAGGTCATGAGGTCATCGTTATTCGGTACTTTGATGTTTTGGAAAGACTTCCAACAAACAAACAATTGCGAATGTTACTCTGAAGCGGAGTCAGGCAGAAGACCACACCAAGCGAAGAAGAAAGTGCCTCCTATCTTCATAAGATAGTAGCAAGGAGGATACGGTTT
>JZLH01S0105120.1:910-18453 GCA_001188425.1 Eucidaris tribuloides | reverse complement strand
TGCATTTCATAGTTTTATATTAAGTATTTAAGGAGTAGAAATTTATTAATTCCAGATGACTTAAGTACACCTGACAACTCCCCTGGAAGACAAATCCCTCTGAAGACAACTCCCCCAGAGGACAGTTACCCTTTGAGAACAGGTTCTCCCGGAGACGACTCCAGGGAGGACAACTCTCCCGAGATGACTATCACCTGACAACTCCCCAGCGGACGACTCCCACTTGATAACTCCTTCGCAAGACAGCCCCCCATAAGAACTTCTCCCCCAAGGACAACTCCCCCGGGACGACTCCAACCTGACAACATCCCCCAGAGAACAGCCCCCCCGACAACTTCCCCTAGAAAAGGCAACTCCCACCTGACAACTCCTCCGCAGATGACTCCCACTTGATAACTCCCCGCAAGAACCACTCCCCCAAGGACGCCTCCCCAGGGATGACTCCCACCTGACGACATCCCCCAGAGAACAGTCCCGCCCCACCCCCGATCAATTTCCTCAAGGAAGGATAACTCCCCAAAGGACATCTTCTCACTAGGACAATTCCCACTGACAACATCCCCCAGAAAACAGCCCCCAAGACAACTCGCCCAGAGACGACTCCCACCGGATAACTCCCTTAAAAACAGCTCTGCGTGGAGAACAACTACTCCCCACAGGATAACTTCGCCAAAGGACAACTGTCCTGAGGACAACTCGCCAGGGAAGACTCCCACACGACAACTTCTCCAAAGGAAACTCTCCCAGTGATGAATCCCACTTGACAGCTTCCCAAAGAACAGCTCCCCCTCGAACAACGCCCCAAGGACAACTCCCCCAAAGGACATCTCCCACCCGACAAATCCCCCGGAAGATAAATGCTCAGAGGATGACACCGACCTGAAAACTTCCGCATAGAACAGTTCCCCCAAGAATAACTCCCCCTACGTCAACTCACCCCAAGGACAACTCCCCTGGGATGACTCCCACATGACAACTCTCCCGGCGACAATTCCACTGGAGGAGAACTCTCTCTAGTCTGCAATGTTTGCAGTTTTTTTTTTTAATATGAATTATCCTCGCAAGAGACTTGTCCTGGAGGAGTTGTCCTCAGGGTGAGTTGTCTTATGCTTCAATTTCGACCCTTTTTATGAATAATTCTGTCATCTTGTCAATATAACACATACACTATGGGACTCGAACTCGGACTCGGACTCGGACTTGGATTGTAAGGACTCGGGACTCGGACCGCTGGACTCGGACTGGAAGACCATGGGACTCAGACTCGGACTCGGACTCGGAGACCCGGACTCGACTACATCACTGTATATCCACTTCTTCAACCAGACGCCTTCGTTTCCACTCCATTGCACACCTTCAACTGCCACCGGCACCACGCACCCGTACCCATTATGGTGTTTTTGCACTCACACTCTGGAACAACATACCCATCCACGTCCGTGAAGCTACTGCTAAATCATTCAAACAATTGCTCAAGACACATCTGTTCAAACAATCCATGTAATATGTTCATGTTAACTTAGTATATCATTATGCTCTTAATGTTTGATACCTTAGTGATAATTTGTATTGTATGTACAATTTGGTTTACTTACACTTTATTTCACTTCGTTGTTTTAATTATGATTTGCAATTACAGGTAAACGGTTCTTTGTTCCAAGTTACTGTTTACATGTACTTAATTCCTCATTTCTAGTAACTTTCTTCAATAGCGTTTCGAAACTTTATGTATGAAGCGCTTTATGTATTATTATTATACTCACTAATTTCGCATCGTCGTCCTTTAAAGTCAGGTTTACATGTACACGTAAAATTATGTATGTCATCTGCACAGGTTGCACCATTATAACAGGGGTTCTTGAGGCACTCTGTAAAAAAATATATATTTTATGTAAGTAAGAAAATGAATTAACAAAAAAAAATTGCATACACATTTATACGTAAATCTTTATAATGAATGAATGAATGAAAAGACACCTACTATATAAATGAAAACAAATGCATTAATCAATAATTAGTGTACATGAATTTATTCAGACGGTTTGAAATAAGAATCAAAGGATAAATGTCTTTTGTACTTTATTCTCAGTTTAAATTTAAATTTAAAGCCCAAGTTTAATTTTGGGGATTTTTTGCTATTTGGTCTTTGTTTTTTTGTATTAATTAATGAAAAAGTCGGAGGGACCCCCGACGTTTTTGACTATATTTTACATTATAGCATCTAAAGGGTTAAAAAGGTTATATGAGTAATACCTCATCTGAAAGAGCTGCGTCTGCTCTTTCAGATGAAGTATAACACATGTAACCTTAAAGCCTTTTTAACCCTTTAGATGCTGTAATGTAGTTTTTTTTTGGGGGGGGGGTTCCCCCGAGATTTTTCATTAATTAATAAAAAAACTAAAGACATTCACAATCTATTATTGCAGGGTTATGACTTTTGGGCATAAAGCTTTCAAATAACAAAAAAATCCCCAAAACTAAACTTGGGCTTTAAGGACGCAAATTGCAAATAAAAAATGGATCTTTTACAGGTGGTGCGGATTACGCAATATTTGTGACTATAATGATATAAGTTGCAATTAGGCAAAAATGTTGATTTCACTAGAGCACATTGCTGTATTTGTACTGTGTTTGTGTATGTTAGATTTTCATTACCAAACCAAATCACTTCCCCTGAATCTAAATTCCAAATTTCAGCGGAGATTAAAGAAACTGTGACCATTAGTCCCTAATTAAAAAAGAGAGGTAACGCATAACAGTTAAAAGATTCATCGCTTTTAGAACTCAAAATCAATAAAGTAAGTTATTGACGAAATCCCAGGAAAATTTGTTATTAATCTGATGCATGCCTGTGAGTGAATAGCAAAGGCCTCTTTGAAGGTTTTCACTGTGTTCAGAACCATTCAAAATTCGAACTTTACGTGAAATACTTACCTGGCAGTGAACAGATAAAAACGTTCATCTTGGCAAGTGCTGGGGGTAATCTAGCCATTAGTTCTGGAGGAGCTGCCTTCACTATAAGCTGGACTTCAGTCCCATTGGAGAGAGTCGTGCTTGGACACGAGATCGAGATGGGACATGTGCTTGAGCCGCTAGCTTTAAAGACAAAATCGTAAAACGAATTACAAGAAGCATATTAAATCTTCGTTTGGCAAACTTAATTGACAAGGCAGCTCGTTATCAGGTAAAATATATATTTTATGCACAACATTAGAATATTATCGCAAATGTAAGTCTACGCAAGATGCTTAGAAATACGTAAGGTTAAGTGCCCAAAATCTGCGCTGGTCCTTTTTCTACAAAAGCACAAATTCGCATAAAATAATCACTTACTTGGTTCACAAGTATAGGAAATGAACTAATCAGCCATAGTTTGTCGCTGTTTTCGAAATTACTTGCCAAAAAATCATTTCCCAAAATTCGAAATTAGTTGATGCGCGCACGCAAATCATTGCCCCCCCCCCCCGCAAGTTACACAGCCAATTGAACATGTTTCCAGATTAAGGAACCCGTTTCTACGTGATCGAGTTGACTGACATGTTGAAAACAATCGTCTTCTAAAATATAATAAAAATTGATTTTTTTATACAAAATATTATGCAGTGTTATTTCTCAGATATGCATCATTAAATTAGAAACATCCCTGATGGAAAAAAACACAGTGTCCCACAGTTTGAAACACATTGTGAACACATTGTGAACACAGGATGGAATTTCTTCATTGTGTATATCGTTAAATCATCAATTTACAGTGTCGAACAGAACATCATTATTTGAACACTATGTGAGAAACCTCACCTCACTGTTAAATTCGGGCGTTTTCAAATAGCCGAATATGTGAACACACTGTGAACACACAGTACGACACTGTGTTCTTTCCAGCAGCGATTATTTGGTAACTTTTTTTATTGAATTGCGTGTAATATTTCTGTTTGAAATGGAGGATGCGCAGATTTAGGCCCACATTGCATACACATTATTCTTGCAGTACGTACCAATATTGGAATTGAGAAAGAGGAATATCCACAGCTGAATGTATTTAATCTAGAAAAAATATATAAAAATAGGAAAAGAACAAAAATGTGAGCCACTAAATTTGAACAATCATGTATATACCTGCGACACAGATAAAACGAGTTTGCCTAATTGTGTTCTGAAAGGTCAATGGAACCCACTTTATATGATGCCAGTTATCCCCTTGGGCTCGATACTATACGGTACCGCTCTTCATTGAGAGAGGACGTGGTTTGCAAGTGGTTCATTTGAAGGGAATAGAAACCCATGTTTTTTTTTTCATAAAATTGGTCTCAGAATATTTATTCTCTTACTTTATACTAGTCAAAAATGTGTATTTTGGGGGACAAACCCATTAACCCTAAAAAGCCCAAGGGGGGGGGGGCAAATTGTGCCCCCACAATTTTTTTTCGCCACGTCCACAATTTTTGTCGAAATTTGATCAAACTTGGTGACTTTTCCTAAAATTTTATGGTGAACATTTTGGTGTATAGTCCAGGGTTACCAGTAAAATCGTGTTGCCATGGCAACCACATTTTGAAGGTCATGTGGGTCATTTTTGGGTGTTTTCTTCTATTTTTCCTACATAGAACAGCTACTGCCACCTGTTTTTCTTATCTATTTACTCAAATATGACATGAAACATATGTTTCATCTATTTCGAAACATATTCAATACATTTCTTTTGTTTTTCTTTATTTTTGAAGGGTAAAATGGTGCCAAAACAATACAAACAATAAAAAATTATGAAAATTCACTTTTCTTACTTTTTTTTCTTTATTTTAAATTATCAGATTACAAGATTTGATGTATCAAAGTGCAATTCCATCAAAAAAGTTTACCTGAATGATAAAAAAATGCATTTATTCAAGTTATTTTAACTCTTTAGTGCATAGTAAATTGTGCATATACGCATTACATTCCCACTACATGTATTGTAACACAAAATATGAGCCCCAACCAGTGAAAGTTTACTCAAAATACTTATTTTTTATCTTAGAATATGTGATCTTGTATATTTAGAGACAAATTAATCACTTGTGAGTGTATACAAGGGATATTAAAGACGAAAACTCCGAAATACTAAACAAAATCCATATTTTCTATGTATTTCATTATATTATGGTAAATAGCGCCCCCATGTTGTGACCTTGAGAAATTTTGATGGTTGCGTTTTGTAGAGTTTGAGTTGCTTTGCATGTGTGCCAAATTTGAGAGTGATTAGTCAAAAATAAAGATTTTAGAGAAGGGGGGCACAATGTGCCCCCCCCCCTTGGACCACGGAGAGCCAAAAATAGCTTGGGCTTTTTAGGGTTAAGAAATAAAACTCTACCGTTTATTAGTACATGTAGTAATAGTAGTAGCAACAGTAGTAGTAGAAGTAGTAGAAGTAGTAGTAGTAGTAGTAGTAGTAGTAGTAGTAGTATTAGCAGTAGAAGTAGTAGTAGCAGTAGCAGTAGTAGTAGTAGTAGTAGTAGTAGTAGTAGTACTAATACTTGTAGTAGTAGTAATAGTAGCAGTAGTAGTAGTAGTAGTACTAATACTTGTAGTAGTAGTAATAGTAGCAGTGGTAGTAGTAGTAGTAGTGTTATTCATAGTAGTTTTAGTGGTAGTAATAGCCTTGGCCTTGGCTTTTGACGGGGATGAATATTGGTCTGGTTTCATACTTGATATCTACGTAAAAGCAAATAAATGTATTATCAAGATAGGTATCAAAGTTGTCACTCTAACAACCACCCCCACCCCCCCTCCAAAAAAAAAGCCCGTCAAGTACAAACACGTCCACAAACCCTGCACCTGGTGAGTGTGTCATTCATATAGTGTTAATTTCTTATTTATCCAAATTAATTGGAGATGATATGCAGTTTGTAATGTTGATCCGGCTCCAATTATGCCAAGGGTATTGGAAAAACTGCAAAACACGTGTAATTGAACAAATAATGCTTGTAATGATAACTCGAGTTGGATATAATCAATCACGTTGATAGCAATTGAATTTGCTGCGTTGACTGCCATTTCATTAAATTACAAAAAATGCACCATTACATAAATTTAATTTTCGTCAGACAAACAACCCGCGCAAAAAAAAAATAATGGGATCGACAACATCAATTTGACAGAATATAACGATAATACCGTCATTGGTCCTCGATTGTAAAATTAATGTAACATGTTCGATAAATTTACAATATATTTTTCCGTTGAGTAGGAACTTATTACAATTGTCTTATCAAACAACCTAAATGGTGCCTATAAATGGTGTCGCAATTGTGAGAAAATGGTGCTAAATTGAACCATTTATTCTTAGAGTGAACGGTTGTGGATAATGTATACATCATCATCATTTCTCCTTGCAACAGAAAAAAAACTAATTGATACAAAACTATATCAAATCTAAAACAGTTTCCCCCGTTTATATTTCAATATTATACTGTAGAAGTTTATTAAAGAAATTCGGCGAACTAAAAGTATTTCTTTCCAAAATTCAGAATGATTTTTCGTTACTTGGTCTTTGCAAAACTTGGCTGAGTGACAAGCAAGACAAATCCATATCATGCTTTTGGATGGATATAACTTTGTCACAATTAAAAGAAATAAGAATTCCGGGGTGGAATGGCTCAAAAATGATAATAAATTCAAACTCTTACCTGATCATAATTCATATGACCACCACTATTGAAACTCTTTTTACTGATAAAGAATTATTTACTAAAACGGGAAATCCGCAATCTCGTCGTTAGGAATGTTAACACACCGATCATGCCCTAATTTCGTCCTCTTCCATCCACGTCAAAACTTGTTTTCAAATGGGCGATTTACAATAGTCAACTTATCAAAAAAAATTATGAACATAATTTGCTTTGCCAAGATCTTAATGACAAACTGTTGTCTCAATATATCATTCCAGTTGTCACCAAACCAAAAGGATCCCAGATACATGAGATTACTGCACTTTAATCCACAATATATTCATGAGTTCCCTTTTAACCATTTGGTCCAATATTTATCTGATATAACTGATCACCTTTCAACCCACTCACATCAAAATAAGATATGGTAAAATAACAATTTCGAATAGTAGATAAAAGAAAGCCTTAGTGATGATCACTATTCAGAAGTTATAAATCGCGCAATGACGTCAACATTCAGTTATCGTGGTTATGGACAGAAGGTTGGAATATGCTTTTCTACTAAATTTCAGTTTTCAATCATATCAAGAATATGTTTCTTGTTCTGAAGTAGAGCCAGGTGCGGCGCTACAGGGAGAGGGCAGCCGCCCTATTTTGTTCAGATTATTAAAATGACTGGAATTCTAGTGGGTTTTTTTTATTTTCGTCCCCCTATTTGTTGTTGATTTAGCTAGTAAAAATATGGCTGGCAAAATTTTCCCGACGGATTTCGCCCCTCCTTAAATTTTGCCCTGGCGCCTTCCCTGAGTAGGGTTCATTTGAATTTAATAACGATCTGTTTTGCATTTGTGATTGATCATTATTTAAGAAATTTGCACTTTAAAACAGGCTATGCAAAGTAGTAAAAATATTCAAAAATTTTGTCCATGACTGTATCTTTCGAATTTTTATATTTTCCATATTCCAACTTAGTGTACGAAAGGGTGCCTACGATAAGTTACAAAGACTGTCCAAACCTATCTGAATAGTTCAAACAAAAACACACGAGAAGTCGAAATAACATCAATACCTTCTGAATAATAAAAAGAAACCTCAAACTGTATCATAGATCAACATTAAGGATGACTACGTTCAAGACCCAAATCTAATGACAAAATTCAATAATAGTTATTTTTTTTTACAAACGTAGGGCCTGATCTAGCCGAAAATATACTTCTTTTTATTATTTTATTGGACGCCGAAATAGGTAAAACACTGGGGATTTTCAGTTTTAGAGGGCAAAATTATTGCTAAAGATAAATGCTTATTTTTTCTTAAATTCTTGAAACAATTCGAACTTGGAAAAAACACCGTTAAAGATAAAATGAGCTACTTTTAAATGAGAAACGTGTATCTTTTGTGCAAGGTAACATCTATTCTAATACATGGGATGTGTTACGATGACGATACACAAGTGTATGGTCTTCTGAACCTTGTAACCTTGATGATGCAATCTCCCAAGTTGAAAAATGTGTAAAGGAGATCAAACAGTGGTCTATTGCAAATGGTCTCAAATTAAATGATAAAAAACTGAGATTTTACATCTTTCATCTCGATTTCGTAGAAGGATGCAGTTTCCAGCCATTTAGATTGATGATACGTCCATTGTGCCCACTACAAATGCCAGAAACTTAGGTGTAATATTTGATGAAAATATGGTCATGAACAGGTTTATTTCAGCAAAGTGTAAGGCAGCATCATTTGCTTTGTGTAAACTTGGTAAGGTCCGTCAATTCTTGGATGCAAAGACAACTAAGAAGCTTGTACAAGCTCTAGTGACATGTCATCTAGACTATTGTAATAGTTTACTCTTTAACATGCCAGATTCCCAACTGAACAGACTGCAAGTAATTCAAAACTCCGCAGCGCGATTAATCACACGCACTAAGAAACAATCCCATATCACAGCAGTATTGAAGCAACTACATTGGCCCCTCAGTCACGTTTAATGTTCAAAATACTGCTTTTAACCTTTTCAATGTTTGCATGCAACCCGGGGGGGTCGCTCTCCACACGGCCTGCTACGCACCCGCATCCAGAAAAGCGGTCGTAAAGGAGTCCCTCCCCCCCCCCCCCCCATTTTCCAGTCCCTCGGTGCAGCGTCGTCCCCCAAGTTTTGGGAAAAAGGGTAGCTTTTTCAGCACCGTTCGCTGGCAATCGCCACTTAGGGTAGCCTTTTCTCCCATGTCACGCCATTTAGGGATACTAATTTCGTTATGTAGATTGCGCCATTTAGGGGTGCAAATTTTTTGTGGATCTAATAACATCTCCAAAATGAACATTTGATAATTAAGAGAATTATTTATGAATTGTTAAGTGAACCTCTTCGGGTTGTGCGATGTACAATAATGTTTTAGATGAGAAGAACACTTGGGTGGGGTATCAAATTAGTGGATTCCCTGTTCACGCCACTTAGGGTATCAGAATAAGTGGATTTCCTGGGAGCCGCTTAGGGTAGCTTTTCTGATGTGTTACGCCATTTAGGGTTGCAAATTTGGTTATGTAGGTTACGCCGTTTAGGGTGCATTTCTGAGGCTGTTGGACACGGGTGGGATACAGGCCGTGCGGAGAGCGACCCCCCTGGGCCATGCAATGGCTCCAAAATATCTCAGTGGATGTCTAATTAGGTATGTACCATCTCGCAATCTAAGATCTACTGAGAAAGATCGTTTGCATTGTCCGAGTATTCAGACTAAGTTCTATGGGGAGCGATCTTTCGCTCATGCTGCCCCTTCACTCTGAAATATCATCCCATTATATTCGAAGAATTCCTCTACAACACAAAAGTTTAAGTTTATATCCTCCTTAAAAACATAATTCAACAAGTACTTTGACTGAGTTATCATTGACAGTTGCCAGCATCTTTCCTAACATTTTCTTTTCTTTCAAAAAGCGCATAGAGACGCATTTGGCAGTAATATGCGCTATATAAGCATTGTGGTATTATTATTATTATGCTATTACAGCTATAATGTGTATAATGTCAATAGTCTTTCTAGAAAATGACATGTTATTTTTTCATTGTTTGAAGACATTGCGCATCTGTTCTTAAAGGCCACCGCACACTACACGATTTTCAGTTGCACGACTGCCAACTTTGGATCCGAAATAGAAAAGTGCTTATATTCCGTACACGCTGATTCATTTTAGATCCAAAGTCAGCAGTCGTGCGACCGAAAATCGTGCAGTGTGCGGTGGCCTTAACGTTACCTCTTAACCATAATCCTCGTCTTATAAACCTCGGGTTTGGTCTTAGCCCTGAAATTATCTTGCGAGTTCGACCTTTTACTACAACACTATGAATTATTGCGAGACGTACTTGATGGGAAGAAAAAAAAATGCAACTTTTTTTCATTTGAACTCGCTGCTAAAGCAAATAGATACCATCAATTAAGAGACATATTGACGTTGCTATAGCAACAACCAAAAGGAAACAGGTTGCATGTACTTCTACAGACAAAACCTGTACATGTTGATGAGTATATATCATTTAAGTGAGGTTAATTTCTATTTATTCAATTGTGTGGGTACGATGTGCAGTTTGTAATGCCTTTACATGGCTCCAAATATTAATGGGTGTCTGGAAAGAGAACAAAAACACGTGTGATTAGGAAAAATAATGCTTGTAATAATAATTCGAATGCATGTCATCAATCAAGTGGATGCAATTATATCCGCGTTGATTGTAACTTGATATCAATCCACAAAGACGAGGCATTACATAGCTTTCATTTCACAAATAGTTGTGGGATCGACAATATCTATTTGACAGAATTTATAGATTATTCCGTCATTGTTACTCGATTTCTAGATAGATATAATCTTCCAGATGAATACATAAACTTTTCCCCGTCAAGTACAAACTAGTTACGATTGTTTTAATTTGACAGGGTTTTGTGAAACACCATTATTGTAATTATAAGAGGTATACCAGTCCAAAATGTGCACAAGCAAGGTATGGAATTTATGATGCTTGGTTCTTTTGTATGGAGTTCTCAGCTGGTCAGCCATGAATGTCAATTTCAAACTTTTCTGATGAGTTTAGTTGCAATAACACCAGGCTCATTGATTAATTAGAATATTAATTTTCACCTGGCGTGCCACTGCATCATTTATATCTATTACAACAAACCACTCGCATTAATACTCTTTATACACGTAAATGAAAAAAAAAAAATGTCATTTTATCCGGGCCATTGATTCCGATCAAAGTGCGAGGGGGTTATTGTTCAATTGATGATTGTTACACTACATTTTGATAATACTAACCTATTTATCATCATTATACCGGACCATTTGCTATAAAATGTGATACGAATTTTCCGTATAATTGGCAAAGGGCTCAGTGTTTCAATCAACAAAATAGACCTACGAGCTATCCATTGTGTTATATTTATTTGATACAATGCATTAATGGCAATAATACGATATTGTTTTATTATACCTGGACCATTAATTGCGAAAAAAAAATGATACTAATATTCCGTAGAATGGGTCGTGTGGTCGTGTGGTCTAGTGGTTAGAGCATCGGACTCATGATTGCAAGGTTGTGAGTTCAAATCCCAGCTCGGCCATTATCTCCACTTTAACTTAAAAAAAGGCCCAAGATTAATTTCTGTCGTCTATAAGGTCAGCCACTATGACTGATTAACTTAGACGTAAAATGTTTCCTATGTAATTGGTTATATATCAGCTTGGCGATATGCGGCGGACAGCCTGCTCTGCCGAGTTCCTACGGGAGTTACTTAAACAGAAACAGAGTCATTGGGTCTTCCATCTCTTTTTTTTCTCCCTTCCCTTATATCTCTCTTCAATATTCCTTCCTTTGTTTCTCAAGGCTTTCTCTTTCTTCTTCCTTTGTTTCTTTCTTCTATTCTATCCTTTCTTTTGTATCTTTTTTGTCTCTCTGCCATTTCATTCATTTCGCCGACTTTACCCTAGTGAATGTGAATGTCATGCCCAGGCGTGGTTCTAGAGCGAAAATTTTAGGGGGGGGGGGGCTATAGGGGGGCTTGACGGAAACATGCGAGGGAGCGAAGCGACCGAGCGGGGGAGGGTGTGGGAGAAGAAAAGGGGTTTATTGCATTCCGTCAAAACTGATCTTGTTTTTCTTTTTCTCTCTGTGACCGGTCTTCGTTCATATTTTCTGCTCTTAACTTCTTATTACATATATAATGACTGTATCGTGTGCGTCATCTTTGAAGATATTCTTTGCTATCGCCTCGCATTTCATTATTAATATAAATTCATTATTATAAACAAACAATCAAAGGTAGCGGAATTCCATTTTAAGCAAAAAGGTTAAAACTTAATGATAAACGGAACATAAACCAATATATAGCAAAAGGTTAAGAAATTATATTCCAAAAAATAATTGCCCATCTTTCATTATTATTAATAAACTGAAAAATAGATACTGTGCACTTCAATCTTGTCACGTGAGAATTAGGTAGAGTATGTTTTGATATCCCATGTGGGTACTTGTATTTAAATGTATACAGTAATTCTCGTGGACCCGGTGGAAAATTGTTTCCGAGGAAAGTTTATCTTAAATATTTAGAGCCCTTAGTAACCGACCCACATGCACTGGTCGTTAGTCAAGGACCTCTAATAAATTAATCATATGAAGAGGGAAGATTAGAGTGTCTGGAGCTATGTAGGTATTTAAGTAAACAAGTTTTGTTAGGGTGGCGGTGAAGGCATCTATGGTAGCGGATGGGTATTTTGAATGCCCAAATAAAACTGAAACACGGGCTGAAAATCGGGGAGACTTATTTTTCACTGCCGTGGAGAGAAGGCTTGCTCGCCGTTGACGCTCTCGACTGACATCGACTGTTAGCCGCCTTTTCGTTTTTGAACTTTTCTTTGCGTTAAACCCCGGGGTTAGTTCGTCCTTGTCGTCACTTCTTTTCGTTTTTCGCACCCGCACAACGAGGGAGGGACTTCGCCACCACCACATATCAGCCACCGTTCACTCACCGGTTATTCAAGTAGGTTATTAGTTATGTTAAACTTTATACTTAGGGATACCTAGGTATTGAATCAGTTAAAGTAGGGATAGGTGTGGCTCAAGCTTTGTAAAGTTGAATAATTCCTCTCTCGCTGCGTTAGCTGTTTTCCAATTATGGTGTATTGGGTGAGAAGCGACGGGCTTTTGTACGACGGATGTTAGGGGTTTGTAAGGCAGTGTAAAATATTTCTCCCCAAAGGCATAAAAACTCTTTGGTAACATATTGGGAAGTTTATAGTCCCATGCCATTATTTTGGCGTCGTGTTTGTATGGTGAGGAAATGTGCACGTGGTATACAGAAGTGTAGTTTATAAGCTTGTTCTATTTACGAGTTTATGTTAAATATCGCGCCCATGCGATGATTCGCGTACATGCGAATGCAGAGTTAGTGTCTATAGACAGTTTATTGAAGAGCGGTTAAGCTCTTGGATATCGCGCACAAGCGGTAATTCGCGCCCATGCGAATGATATATCCGTCTCAGCGGATAGTGGTTTTGAAGAGCGAGGACTCTTGGCTATTGCGCACAAGCAATAATTCGTTTGGGCCGTTTACAAGTTACAATTGCACAAAATACATAAAAATACATTTCAAGGTAAAAATTAAATAAAACATAATACATAGGATATATTAAATAATACATAATGCATTTTGATTTGCATAGACAACATATTTATACAACACTTAGTAAAATTAAATCAAACCAGGTTAAATTGAAGATAATTTTGTCTTGTCAGTGTGGGAAAAGTGGATATATCTGTACGTGGAGATTTTATGTGTGTGTGTGTGTGTGTGTGTGTGTGTGTGTGTGTGTGTGTGTGTGTGTGTGTTGTGTGAGTGTTGTGTGTGTGTGTGTTGTGTGTTGTGTGTCAGGTTTTTGTTGTGTGAGTGTGTGAGTGAGTGTGTGTGTGTGTGTGAGTGAGTGTGTGTGTGTGTGTAGGTGTGTGTGTGTGTGTATGTGTGTGTATGTATGTGTGTGTGTGTGTATTTATGTGAACGCTTAAGTGTGGGAGTTTTGTGATGTCAATCCGAGATATAAGTACCAAGTATACTAAGTATATAAAAAAGTATTGAATCTGAACCTGCGCGAGTATAACATACAAAATACAAAATTAAGACATTAAAAGACGAGTCAAAATAAAATGAATCCTAAAGAAAAGACCTTCCAGAAAAAAAAACCCCCAAAACCTGTGGCGGGATTGTTACACTGAACAGTAGTACGTAGCACGGCATTATACTAAAGATGTGACACGCCTCAACTCACTTTTAAATACGAATAGTGAATTTGCGTTTCGACATTCGTCGGGAAGAGAGTTCCATACTTCTCCTCCGATATATTTAAAGGAATTTTGATAAATCTTTGTTTTACACAATGGCTTTCTTAATACTTTTCTGTTTGAATTCCGAGTAGTACGCAAAGATATATTGTCGATAAACGTAAATCTTTCACACAAGATTGGTGGAGCAATACCATTTACACATTTGTACATCACGGTGGCGATAGATTTCTTAAATAATGTTTTGAGATAATATCCTTTCCATGAATTCCTAATCCTTAAGTTGCCCCTTTTTTAGATCGGTTTATCAAAAAATTTTCAGCTCGCGATTTGGAAAAGGAATTGGAAAATAGTTATCCTTTTCATATGATGACCAAATGTGCTTTGAATGTCCCGTACCTAGGTCAAAAAAAAATCAGCTCGCGCTTCGCGCTCGTATCATTTATTAAGTGGGATCCCTATCCTCTTCACAATATTTCCTATACATAGTGCTTGAAATATTAAACTGACCCCTTTTCAAATCAGAATATAACAAATTTTCTGCTCGCGCTTCGCGCTCGCTTTATCCATGTAGGAAGTTACCCATCCTTTTCATGATTACAAAATATGAATAGTGTCCGGTTTTTAGGTCTAAATCTCAAAATTTGTGCGCTCGCATCAATTGTTTAGTAACGTACGTATCATGTTCATGATTACAAAAAGTCCTTAGCATGTCCAGTTTTTAGGTCGGAATATCCAAAATTTTCAGCTAGCGCTTCGCGCTCGCATTATTTGATTGTTGAAACATGTATCGTCTTCATGGGTAACTGCAAACAATCCTTAACAGGTCCCTTTTCGATCAGGCCAGTATATTAAAAATTTCAGCTCGCGCTTCGCGTTGGCAGTCATTATTTCTTGTTCATGATCACAAACATTGCTCAGAATGTTCAATTTTTAGGGCAAAATACATGAAATTTTCCAAAAATTTAGCTCGCGCTTCGCGCTCGCATTATTTAATTAGGGCTTATGAGATACAATTATCTTGTTCATAAGAATAAAGCTAAGAAGTAATTGTTAGGACTACCCCTTAAAAGAGACAACAAAATAAAAATCATGCTTTGAGCGGCTGATCGGGGAAAATGTGGATGATTTTTTTTTCGGCCCCCCCCCCCCTATTGGCGAAATCTGGATCCTCCCCTGTATATGTATATATAAATAAATGTATTTATATTATACATACACATATAAATTTAATGCAAAATAATTGTGTCTTGCCCCCCCCCCATTCCAAAAAAACTGGCTACGATGGATGCGGATGGCTGTTATGCCCCGCCCTCCCCCCACCCCAGCCATAAACAGGGGGATCGACGCCCCTGTTTGAGGTCTTAATCGCTCCTATTCTGGTCCAAACAATGCCTCATCCCCCCTCCCCCGCAGAGTGACATTTTTTTAGGTTTGTAAGTGGTAAACATTTAATCAAGAATGGATCTGTAAGTAGAAATTTTGAACTTGGACAAAACAATTTCAAAATGCACCAATACTCCCCCAGCGAAATTTACAGGTCTGGCAATGAGAGATAAACATGATATCGATTCTTGCATGAAAATGAACTAGCCCCATAAGCATATGACCACCCCTTTGAAAGAATTCTACGTATTTAATCGCCCCTGGTAATGATAGATCAGCCCCTTCCCACCCTCATAACAATTGAATAGCAACGGTGATTCTACCGATGGGTTAACTTATTTCTATGTTAATTATTTGGGCTAATGTTCTCATTCAGTTTAGTGTGTTAACTTGAATGGGGGGGGGGGGCGTATACACATGCCAACTGTTATAATTATGCCGTATACATGTATATACATGTATGCCGTTTATCGTCTATCATAAATTACAACTTCCAATACCATAATTGCAATAATCCCTCTTCCTGTTTCGGTTATTAATGGGGGGGGGGGGTCGATATGTGTGGGCTAATCTGCAATAATGTGTCCTGTATCATGACTTGATTTAATTTGTTTTGTTTTGAATTTATCTGCTAATTTGTGTACTAGAATTAGTTTTTTTCTCGATTTAACTGTGAATGTGTGTGTGGGGGGGGAGGGGGGGGTTATATTCATGTCTATTGGATGGGAGTATTTACATGTATGTGTCTTTTATCAAACTTCATTATTTCAGGGGCTATTAATACTTAAATTACAATTTCCATGCGTGCAATCAATCTTGTGCACCTCATTTTTTTAATTCTTAACTATTTTAACTATATAATGTTTTAATTAGTGCGTGTCCAATTTGCTGCCGTTGATAATTAAATTTAATTAAATTAAATTTAATTCAATTTAATTTAACTGGGGTGGGGAAGGGAAACTGTTTATTTGCCAAATGTTCGGGCCAATTTGTGTGTCTTTTATTTTCATAAATGTTTGTATGTACTTGTGTAATTATTTTAATGTCCCAATTGTATTTTATTTGCATTTTTAATTGTATATGTATATATCAATTTGAATATTTTTAATTGTAAAGTTCATGCAATTTGGCCTTTGGCCACGAAGTGAGATTAATAAATCTATCTATCTATCTGTCTATCTATCTATCTAACTTGGACAAAACGATTTCAAAATGCACCGATGCTCCCCTAGCGAAATTTACAGGTCTGGCAATGAGAGATAAACATGATATCGATTCTTGCATGAAAATGAACTAGCCCCATAAACCTATGATCACTCCTTTGAAAGAATTCTGCGTATTTGATCGCCCCTGGTAATGACAGATCAGCCCCTTCCCACCCTCATAACAATTGAACAGCAACGGTGATTCTACCCCCCCCCCCTCCACCACGCCTTCCCCTTCCGGTTTTCCCGGCTTCGCCACAGATTGTTTCATTTTCGGACTATAACGAACCTTATTTTATTTTCGGACTAACGAACCTTATCTCGTTTTCGGATTAACGACGCCTTCGTAGTAATAGTAACGAACCTTATTTCGTTTTCGGATTAACGAACCTTCGGAATAACGAACCCTATTTTATTTTCGGATTAACGAACCTTCGGAATAACGAACCTTCGGAATAACACCACAGATGTTCGGATTAACGAACCCTTTTTCGTTTTCGGACTAACGAACATCGAGGTATAGGCAATTTACGTGTTTCGGAATAACGAACCTTCGGAATAACGAACCTTCGGAATAACGAACTGTAACCCAAGCGGACAATGGTTTTAAAGAGCGGTGACTCTTGGGTATCGATTCTCCCTATTTTACAGGAGAGCGCTCTGTATGCCCAACTCATTGTGTGAATTCGTGGTAGGTAATATACCGGGGGCAAGAGACAGCAATGACCCGGATTTGAATTGGAAGCCGCGAGTTGACATTATTGCCGAGGAAGAGTCGAACTGTGACGTCATAAGGCCGGAAATAGACGCAAGTATGTCAGGTCCGGAAGGAGCAGCGGAGCAGCCAACCATGGCAGTTGAGACTCGAGCTCAGAAGGAGCGGAGCGAGAAAACGCTCCGGAAGTTGAAAGTTTTGGAGTCTGTGCCGGATGCTGACAACGCAAAAGGTGCGCAGGATCAAAAGGACGATGCGTTAACTAAGCA
>JZLH01S0105117.1:23156-38269 GCA_001188425.1 Eucidaris tribuloides | reverse complement strand
CGTGTCGTGTGTGTGTGTGTGTGTGTGTGTGTGTGTGTGTGTGTGTGTCGTGTCGTGTCGTCGCGTCGTCGTCGTGTGTGTGTGTGTGTGTGTGTGTGTGTGTGTGTGTCGTGTGTGTCGCGTCGCGTGCGTGTGTGTGTGTGTGTGTGTGTGTGTGGTGGTGGTCGGGGGGGGGTGTTTACCATCAACTATAGGGTTGCCTGTTCATTCTCATTAAAAAAAAATCATTATGTTGTTGTAGTAAAAATTATCGTAAATTCAAATATTTATAGCATTTTCTTTTATTGATTTCATCTGTAATTGTACATGTATTTGCCAAGTCAGTTTCACCTGCCCATACACACAAAAGAAACTTCAAACCGAAGACTCTCTTGGATTTGAATCAAAACTGCTCCTTACGTCACTTTATTCAGCAATACATCTGGGAACTCATAGTATAGGTAATCTATTTAATGTCGCACACCCCCCCCCACCTTCCTGGGGAGGGGGCACTGTCATTACAAGGTTTACACCATCCTCGTGTATGGACTTTCAAAATGGATCCTAAACAAGTAATTATCCATCGATCTCAGAATACAAGTATTCAAGTCTGCAAACAAGTATTCAAGTCTGAAAAGATACCCTTTTCAAGTAGGCCTTCTGTTAAAATTATACCTTTTTTTTTCCTGATTTGGCAATATTTATACCGTTTCGCTGTACTCGAGTACATCACCAGTCCGTGAAAAACAACCCCTTTTAAGCGTGTTTTTCACACGCGCATGGTGTACACCTTGTAATGACAGTGCCCCCCCCCCCCCGGACACATAAAGGTATTTTTCAATGATATTTCCACATTATTAAATCTGAGCTACATGTATATGGTCATCTTTACTACTAGAAGTGTCTCCGATGAGGTATAAACTTAAGCCCTGAAATAAAATAAGTTCAAAAGTGAAAAATCAATGAGAAAGTATTCTAGTATTCCACCATAGACTGCTGTGTTACAATTTAAGAGTGGGCCTGATGCTTAATTCATGTGTGGTATATACCCAGACTATCCTGCCCGTGGCAGTATAACGTTACAAAGTTTTGTATTCATGAGTTTTTATTTGTCCTCTCAAACACTATCATGTAGGTGAGATACCAAAGTTGGATAATTTATAAATGGAGCTTCCACGAAGTTGAATGATGCCTTTAAATGAGAAACGTGTGTATTGTCAGTCAAACGGAACACAAAAGAATATATTTGAATACTTAATCAACAGAATAAACAGAAAAAACAAAAGTATATTTCTTTAAATCCTTTCAGTAACACTCAGAACATCACAGGAAAATGATGTTAAGTATTGTTTCAGTGGTACTAAAGGTTCTATAACTGTTTACATAGCAACTACTTTGCAAACATAGCATACTTTAACGTCTAGAAGCTATACTGCAAGCTACATACAAAATATTGCTGCCGCTATAAAAATGAATTTCAGTTAGCAATAAAATGCAAAAGCAAGCACAGTATTTATCGTTTACTCTTGATTTATTTTTCAAATTCAGAATATTGAATCTCCAAAAGCAAGCACAATATATAACCTTTACTTTTGATACATTTTTCAAATTCAGATTATTGAATTTCCCTTGGAGAGAGGAATTTGTGCCGTAATTTTCGGTCGGTCATGCAAGCCAACTGCGTTACATTTCCTTTCCACACCACTATTAATCAAGTATGGGCTGTAACAGCATTTGGAAAATTCCACTGTTGCTTTCAGGGGTGAAAGGGTGTAAACTCAGTACTAAAATGTGGCATAAGAGGAAAATGGCGATCCTCTCGCATATCAGAAGACAGCTAGAGGTATTAGCAAAAAAATAAAATAAAATTTAGGCTAATATGAATACAGTAAAACCATTGCCCGTAATTCTCATAAAAATTAAACTAAGCTCGGGCTTTAAACCGAAGCGTAGGGTATTAACTAAACCCACGCTCGAGTCTAACTCAAATTAGCTATCATCGATAAGAGTGAGTTTAGTTAGACCCGCGTTAAACCCGCGTTGAAACGCCGCGCAAGAGTTTAACCTACCATGGAACGTTGATCGAAGTGCGACGCTCACATACCGAAGATTTTTAGTGCGCACTACAACGCGCCGGCCATAGGAAATACACTAACATAGCGCTATTAATTAAAAATCGACGCGCGCTTGGTTGCGCGCAACTAGATCATTAGAGCGCGACATGATTGACAGCAAAACAACATGTCATTCATCAACTTCATGCATGGCCGCCGGATTACAGCATGTATGCAGCCTGCGAACAAGCGTCGTCACGACTAACTAAATTTCATCATTTGATTGGGTAGTTAGTAGTAAATCATGGAAACCTGTTTGCTTCACCAGGAAATTCAAGGTAAGGGTTGAAAATAGAATCAGAATTAGGCCAAAATGCAGTTGTTGCGAAACTGCCGAAAGTGAATGGGGTCTAATTAACGTTACGCCGAAATAACTCAGATTGATCTGAAAACATCCTGACATTGTCAAGTCAAGTCTAACGGCAACGCTTATTCAGGGGTCTTTCTTTGAAGTTAGATCTGATCTAACGATATAAATTTAAATATTAAATTATGGCTTGGTCTGATTAATGGTGCATATTCTGAAGAATACTCTGCATGACATTTTCTCGGTAAATACCCACCTTCGCGTTTTAATTTTGTCGTTGTTTCACTCGACTCGGTTGCGCAAGGACTCCGACCTTATTCTTGACCGGAGCGACTGCGTTCATCATGTTTCAAAATTAGCTCTGTTACATCAATGATTTAAAAAAATGTTAACTGTAAATAGTTTATTCGTTTGGGGCAATGAAACGATGATTCGAGTGTGAATTATTGGTGCACAATGGTACTCGGGCAGGAATGGGGCAGATTCGAACAGTATTACAACCGGCCGTGCGTGCGGCATGCAGTGTTACTCACAGCCACACAGTTTGTGTACGTGCGGCGGCGACGAACAGTCGCAGAAATGCACATTTTTCTTCTTGGCCAGCCTGAATCGGTTTGTAAACTTGTTTTCTGAGTAAGAATCAAGCAGATCCTGCTTGTCTGCTAATAAACCAATCGTTTCAAAGTCGTGGATTTACTTTATTTCAATTTTTCAACGCAATTATCGAACCTTTTGAGCGTCGAGATGTCAGTTAAACCACCGCTAAACCTACCCCCGCGTTAGTCTAAAGTCAGATAAACCCAGTTGCCGTACTAACTTAGTACGGTAAGTGGGTTTAACGAATTATGAGAATAGGAAATGGAAGTTAAACCCAGTTGCCGTACTAAGTTAGTACGGTAAGTGGGTTTATCTTTTTCTGAGAAATATGAGAATAGGAAACGAAAGTTAAACCCAGTTGCCGTACTAACTTAGTACGGCAACTGGGTTTAGCGATGGTTTAGCGATTATGAGAATACGGGCCATTGTGTTTACAAAACATTAAAGTAAAAACTATGCCAAGCATTGAAACGTACAGAAAAGAAAAATGCAACTTTAGAAGCATATTTTAAATGAAAGACTGAAATTAACCTTATCTTAAAGACATTATTCTTGATTTGCACATGAACAGAAAACATTTGGAATCAGTGCCAAATGGAGCAATGTTGTAGTTGATACCCTCTCTCGAGACCAATTAGTTTTTCTCATTCTCAAGGCTCAGAGCCCAGTTGACTAAAGGCCCACGAGACAGAAAGTCTATGTATATTAAAGGCAGTGGATCTCATTTGCACCCCTCCTGCAAGCTGCAGCCCATCAAAACATCACTCATGCCCTTAGGCTAGGACATGTCTGTGAAATCTGAAGATCAGTTATTACCTAGAATTTGAACAAGAGCCCAGGGGGGCACAACGCTCACCTGAGGTCTCGCAAACCCTCTGTGGTGCCCATAGAGAAAACATCAATTATACATAGTTTTGGCATTTGGAGCCTGATATTTGGGCACCATTGGAGCCACATGAATTACTCAAAAAACTTTGCATCCCCTTGCCATATAGCATGACCTTATGTGACCTTTGACCTACTTATGTGACCTTTGACCCTAATTTAACATTGAGGTCCCTGTTATGCAGCTACCATCCAAGTTTGGTTACAAACAGGCTTGTGGTTAGAAAGTTACCTAGTTTGGGCCCATACGGGCCCTGCCCCCTGGGCCCCCACGGGGGCCAGGTGTACCATTTCAGAAACCCTATATACCCTCCTCCTAAGGATCATTCTCCACAAGTTTGGTCTAATTCCATTGATAACTGATGTGAATGTGAAGTATTACCATAGGGCCCTTCCCCCAACCTGTTGCCCCCCACAGGGGCCAAACGGGGCCACCCTGGGCATTGTCATGAGGAACAATAATTCATCGAATATAGAGGTATCTACACACACAGTGACTTAGCCCAACCATTTCTAGATCTAGAGAAGATGTTTGAAAATTACCTACTTCTGGTCCTTTAGGGCCCCACCCCTGGGACCCCAGGGGGGCCAGCTGTATACCATTTGAGAACCCTTGAATCCCCACCCCCGAAGGATCATTCCTGCCAAGTTTGGGCTAAATCCAATCATGTGACTTAAAGAAGAAGATGAAAATGTGTAAAAGTTTACGCACAACGAATGACGCACAACGAATGACGCACGACGAACGACGGAGAAAAAGCGATCGCAGCTCAGGTGAGCTAAAAATGTGCAAAATATGTTCAATGCTAGAATTCCACGAGACAACAATCCCAATCAAAGTCTACCAGTCACTATAATTCCACTAAAACTGACTTTCTAGCTCCTATACTTTGCTAAGGGTTCTTAGATGTCATTTTCGTCTATCAGGGGCGTTGATCCATAGTTTGGATTGGGGGGAGAGCCGTAAGTGGAAAAAAATGTCAAAAATTTTCGGCACGCTCCGCACGCCAAATTGCACTATAGAATTTTGAAAAATGAAAATTGTGTATGTTAAATAGTAATTCCATGCTAAGTTTAATGGTTTAGTAGTGTTTTACAGTGCTTTTGAAACATATCCTTGCATTACATTATGAATTTCAAGTTGTTACAACACACAAGGGTTGCCACACTCACATAATGTTACCCCCCCCCCTCCCCTCTGCACACACTTATTGGCCCGTGTGGACTGCCCCTTGCCACCGTTCAGATCGATGCTCGGCCTAGTTTCTATATACCATTGAACATACTGTAAATTTCTAGCATGCAAAAGACACACCTTTGCTAAAACATCATACAATTTATAGCACACATCTCATCTGTCACACCCATGGCAAATGCTTGCAGAGCATAGAACCCGTAAATTGAAGCAACGTATATTTCTTATATTAAAGTTTTCAACTCACTTCCCTCGGTGTTTATATGGGTAATGAGTCTTAACGCATATGTCATACACCGCAAAAAAGTTCTGGACACTTATAAAATTAAAATATCCAATATAAATTTGTCTAAAAAGTACATTAAATTGTAAATCAATATACCCAACATATTCACTTCCAGTCTTACATAATTAACATGTCACAACACAACACAAACCACATTAAAACAAATAGCAAGGTTCAGTTAAAAAAAAAAATTGACAAGAAACAAAATTGAAGCCTTCCAAATGCTAAAGATCTAAGGGGGGCGGTTGGGGGTTGCGGGGTTTGTTTTGGGGGTCCACTTGTAGGCATACATTAAAATTTAACAGTGTTTTGATTTGAAGAAAATGCTTAAGATCAATCAGAGATGCCATATTGGCATGCACTTCCGATGAAGCTCGATCGATATCCACTCATTTAAGCCAGGAGACAAACAAATATTGAACTGTTTGTATTACCCTTCCAGAACGAAATTTGACCTTTTGTTGTCTTTTCCTCCATTGACTCCAATTTTTACCTTAACACACGTCTCCAGTGAATAGCTATGTACAAGATGAACAATTTTTTTTTTTCAAAGTGACATTTAACGCTTAATTTTTCTCGCACACTGCTTATCCCTACTGCCATCACTCGAAACTGTTCACCCAACTGAACCCACGACCTGCTCCACTTCTTGCATTTATTTTTTACTGACGCTTGCTATTGTCTAATGCTTAAAGCCATGCATGACTCTACCATGTTAATCAATGTCAACGGCACCACCTATCCCATGTTCTGTTCATATTGATAATAAATATGCTACCTTTTAATACAAATTCTATATGGTATATTTTAACTTTGTCCAAGAACTTTTTTTGTTGAGTGTATTTTTGCTGTCTGCCTATGTGGAAATCAAGAATGTAATCTCTACATAACAACACAACAAACAAAATATTTTTAAAGACACACAAACATGTCTAATATATATTATTTTTCTCAGATCATTTATCTGCTACACACAAAACAAGACTGGCCCAAACAAAACTGATTTGATTTCTAACTTTAAACTGCCACTTTTCTCAGACACAATATAGTGAACTGATAAAAACAAACACAAATTCGAAGCAATCAGAGACTGATTATGAAAACAGTTTTGGATTGAATAAACAAAAATATATCATTACAAAAAATTATGAATATCATTCAAAACATATTCAGTCCTCATGTATGGACAGACAGACAACCCACACATAAATTTATGGACATTTTTGTGATATTTGCACAAAAGATGCGCAATTCACTTGGTACAGGTTTATTAGAAAGAGTTAATTTCTGTGATTGTTTAGTCAAAGAACTGACTGAAAAAAGAACCATCCTGAAATATCCTGCACAAAATATCACTAAACTTTCACAACATACTTACTTCACATAGGAAATCATGTAAAAATGTGTTGTCGGTGATTTCAAGTACCGGCGAACGTTTGTAGGTTTGTAGGTACGAGATTCGCTGGTAATGTCACCGACGATATGTAGAACACAACAATGAGCGATGAAGAAAATGTTTCTTCCGAGAAAATGAAAATTTAGTAACACTAAGTCAACAAATAGACGATTGCTACTCGTATATAGCAAACAGTGCTGTCAATTTGTAATGACCATCAGAATGCCGATCCTGAATAATCTTATCAATATTTGCCCAATTTTTTTTTGTCAAACTTTCACTAGCCAGTTTCAGTTCTGCTACTATTTGAAGTAACTTGCTATGATCCTGGCAAATCCACTTTAACTTTTCTTCTGCTGAGAATGAAGAAAATCAAACATCTATTCGTACAATTCTACTCGAATTTCAAAGGCTTTTATTAGTTTAACCCTAAGAGTATCAGAAACAAGTAGCCCAATAATGATAACAAGACATTGGATGCAGACTTGTAGTGTAGGTCCCAATCAAGTTCTCAGCCCTAGCCCTTCACCGTTACCCTTTTTTCATGTTTAAAATCAGAGGCATATCTTTCTTTGATCACAACTTTTTCTATCTCTTTGAATAATTAATCTTTGGCTAGAAGAATATTCAAGACATTGCAAACAGTCAATGAACATAAGGCAGTTTTACAATTCAATAACAATTTCATTTCAATATAAGTAAAAGCTAACTCAAATTATAAATAAAAACAATAAAATCTTTTCCAAAATCATACATTTTACTCCCACATAATATGAATCAACTTGTAAGAGTGAAGCATTTTGTCATGAGCTTTACATATTTTGAGCAGTTTTGTCATACAGCTACACCACTTAGTGACAATGATATCATTTATTCAATTCATTCAGTGTTATCCTGTTGTTTGTGATTTTGTATGTACAGCAATATTAATTGATTTTGTTTTTATTTCTTTTGTTTTCCTCATTTTTTTGCATGTATTAGCCATGATTTATGTGCTGAATAAAGGTGTAACTTTATCAATGCAATAAATCAACTCAACCATCCATATTTTGACAAGAACACGCTAGCTTATGCAACAGATTCCAGACTAAGTATTTACCCTGTGTACATCATCAAACCCGATATCTTTCTTAATGGTTTACATTCTACTATGCTATTCTAAATCAGAAATGAACTGTGTGGTAAAATATGGTATCAAAATGATATGAATTCTTTAAGTCATACACAGAAAGGAGTAGAATATTGAAACTGCTATTCACGCATGCATAAATCTATTAAATTTAACCTCACCTGTGTGGTAATCTATTGTACAGTTTCAGTTCTTTCCATGTGAAGAGATTTATTTGAAATGGAATATACAGGCTTATAATAAAACAATAAAGATCTTCAACTTAACTAGTGTGACAAATCTTACAAACACATGCATTGTGGGGAATACCACAGAATTTACCATGAACATATTTGAAATCAAGAACACCCAGTCTGGGAAAGAGAATTTTATGAAAAGGTTTCTCCCACAAAAAGCACCAACAAAAACATAAAACTATTTTTTTTTTAATCTGAGCATGAAAAAGTAAGTGATGTATAAGCCTATGTACTGAATGAATCTGCCAATTTTTGGCATCTTTGTTATGTCTTTATGCTGCTTTGGACGAACACATGAGGTAGGTATATCTTACTATGTTTCTAAATGTAAATATGGTCAACTCTGGATTTAAGTTGATACTACTGGGACAGAGAAAAAAATGACTTGGAGAAATGTTTCCTTACAGTAGGTCAAAATTACTACCAAAAAGGAGGGACTTTCACAGACCTTACGCTTCGGCAATATTCAAGTTACATGGCTTTTCACTCAGGCAGAGTTAAATAAACTTTATACTTATATCCTGTAAAGACAAAGAAAACTATGAATCAGACTAGCTACTAGATTCTCAAATAGAATGGTGAATAGATCTTCATATTTCATATTTATTGTCCAATAAGGAATTTCATTTCCTTTCAAACTTACTACCATTATTTACCTAAAAGGAGGTATTACATTATTCACCCAATCTAAATGTATCTTGTATCTTGTAAATGTATCTCGTGTACAACAAGGCTAAAATATAACATGCCCCTACCCCCCCCCCCCAAAAAAAAAAAAAAAATAGAAAGAAATGAAAGAGAAAAAATGATGTGGATAGTTTTGTCAAATCTAGACATTTGCTTTGCAGTGAACTTTCACAGGAAAAAAAGAACTTCTAAAACAAATGTAGATAAACTCTAATATTCATGTTTGGGTGTATAATTATGTTACAATACATATCCAGTTTTAGTGAAAAAAGAGAAAAACAACAATCTAGTATTGTCAGTATTTTCTGCCATTAATACAAAAAAATCCAAGTGGCACTGTTATTTCAAAGCAAGATTATTGAAAGTGGTATGTAAATAAACAATGATTGCTTCATTTTACACACACTGATAAATTTGCATATCAGTAACATTCAGATAATTGACGCTGTACTAAAACAAAAATTAATGTTATTTCGATTCCTACAAAACTAGTTTTTGAATACAAACAAAAATATGGAAATGTGGTTTCAGTATAGCTTCATGGGAAATATATAAAATAAAACTAAAATCTACACTGAAATTTAAAAATGATCTTTTAATGTAGATTTGTAGCATTATGACAATTGACAAACATGCTTGCATGATCATTTCTTACTCATTATCATCATCATCATCATCATCATCATCTTCAACATTATCATCATCTATATTTTGATTAGCTTTTAAATGTATTTGTGCAATCGACTTGCAGGTCATTACTATCACTTACAAATGTATATCCATGCATATCTTGTGTACAAATTCATATTTCAATGTTCTAAGCAGTGCTAGGTTCTCTTCTTTACATTATCATAATTTTCTTTACATATTCATTATTACGGTATTTGAATTCCCCGTTTTATTTTTTCTCTTTCTCCAAGCTTGTAGACGTCGCAAGACTAGCTGACTGATAGCTGAGCAAATCCTATGAGAGCTTTATCATCGGGCACTTCATGAGGTTCGCAACCAGAATTCTACAAAATGAAGAAAAATAATGAGAAATGATGACAAAAACAGATAGAAAGAGAGTGACGGACACAGGGAACAAAACACTGAGAAGAGGACATAAGAACATAACAACCCGTATTCTGGAGTCCAGTTTATTTAAATTCCTGTCAAACTTCAGACTTAAATCCCAAGTATAATTGGTCGATATAATGCATAATTTTATACATGCACGTCGGACCAAAAATTGCTCAAAACGTGATTTGATGTAGAATTCAACACAAATTGTTATTTGCAGCCAAAATTGCTTTTACAGATTAGAATTAATTAATTTTATGTTGTTTATGTTTGCAAGAGTGTCACCGACAAATTTTCTTGAAAAAAACATTGAAAATCAAAAGGTCAACAAGGCGATAGCCAAAATGTGTCTCGCCCAGTTTCGCGTACATAGAAACTTGCTCAAAAAGGTCGTTGACCCCTGCAGGTGACCTTTAACATTTTAGTGACCTTCAGCTCCCTATAAGACATTCTACCACCCAAGTTTGGTGACAATTGGGCAAATGGGTCAAAAAAAGAGAAACATGACATAAGCAATTAATAATTAATCAATTAAAATAATAAAATACATGGCAAATTAATTTTGATATCGTAACCTTTTTTTAACATTTTACATTTGCTGAGGACACTACAAATGAACATGTACCTAGACCAAAAATTAGGAAACTTGGAGCCTTTTTAGTGGTTCAGAGCAAAAAGTCTCATTTCACACATAAATTAACATACATGTAATTAATGAAATAACATTATCTTTTTAAGAAAATACAACTTTGTAGAGTACTACCCAGGCTAGATGCGTACTGATTTTCATCGTGATTGCACGGTCGACAGCCGAGATCATAGGGAGGGAGGACCCCCCCCCCACCCCTCCATCAGACAGGTGCTCAAAACAGTACAGTAAGGGTTAATACTTGGGTGAATTAAAAGATAACAATGTGGTGCTACCGTGAATGCTGTTTGGAAAGGGGAGTACTGACAGAATTTATTCCTTTCCAATCTGTATTGTACCCACTTTCCTGAAATAGTGGTTGATGAAGACTCCTACTCACCAGTCGGAAAGTCAGCGACTTCAATTCACGGTTCAGTACAACTTTCTCTAAGTTGGCAGCAACTGAAAGAAAAACAAAAGAAACATTTCAAATATAAATAAACAACTTCGTCTACACGTAGTCGATGGGTACGCCTCTGCCCACTAACAAGCTAAACTGGCTCAGTCGTAGTTTGCCTTTTGACCCATTTAACAAACAAACATTTAATTCAACATGGAGTCGATGGTCAGCAGACACGGCAAACAAGAGTGTCGCTAGGGCGAGCACATAATACGCCCGCCTGTAACAAGGAAAATGAAAACATGTCACTGTGACCTTGACCTTTGACCTTTTTGACCTCAAAATCAATATACTTCCTGGGATCCATGCTAGTATCATACACACCACATTATATGAGCCTGGGTTAAGTTAAACTGAAGTTATCGCGTTTTAAGATGAAAACATGTCACTGTGACCTTGACCTTTGACCTTTCGACCTCAAAATCAATAGGTTTCCTGGGATCCATGCTAGTATCATACACAGCAAATTATATGAGGCTAGGTTAAGTTTAACTGAAGTTATGGCGTTTACAAGGAAAAGTTAACGGACCGACAGACGGACGGACAGACAGACAGACAGACAGACGGACACCGAGCGTGATACCATAATACGTCCCGTAGCCGGGCGTATAAAAATGAATAAGCCGAGACAATTTATTTACTTACTTTACCTACCAGCAACAAACGTCTAAATACGGCGCTGCGAGTCCTATAGTTCTGTCTGTCTCCTCACGTTTTTTTTTGGCTATAGAATTAAAACGGCCTTGACTCATCTTGTCCTAGGGGAGTAGTTGTTCTGGTGCTAGTTGTCTGGGAGCTACTTGTCTGGGGGTAGTTGTCCTTGGGGTAAATGTCCCAGGAGTGTAATTGTACAGGTGCTAGTTGTACTACTACAGGTGATAGATGTCTGGGTGATAGTTGTCTGGGGATAGTTGTCCTACGGGTGTAGTTGTCCTGTTGCTAGATGTCTGGGGGAGAAGGTGTAGTTGCCCAAGGGGGTAATTGCCCCAGATGTGTAATTGTCTGGGTGCTACTTGTCCGGGGGTAGTTGTCCTAGGGGTAAATGTCCAAGGGGTGTAGTTGTCCAGGTGCTAGTTGTTCAGGTGATAGATGTCTGGGTGCTAGTTGTCTTAGATGCTACTTGTCTGGGGGTAGTTCTCCCAAGGAGTATATATCCTGGGGGTGTAGCTGTCCTAGGGGTGTAGTAGTCCGGGTGTTAATCATCTGTATACGCTAGTAACTCACCAACAATGACGTCCCTCCCATCCACCAGCCCCTCCTTGACCAACTCCTGGGACAGTGCGTTGGGCGTGTCCTGATCGATGGTGAAGTCAAACCTGATGTCGTGTAACTCTTTAGAAGAATTCCTGGATGAAGAAACAAATGGGAGAAATTTCCCCACACATTTATGTGGATTTTCAGAATTCAGATCAATTTTAGAAATTCAAAGTTGACAAATTTTTGCAAATTTGCTTCAAGAGATATGATTTGCCAAAAATTTGAATAAATCTGTAAGTTACCCTCTGTAGATGGCAAATTCTGCTGAAGTCCATGATTTTGAACCCTAATTTTTCCCAATTTTGTTTTTCATGCAAAATGAAAATTTCCTCACCTTGTTTTTCAGGTATGTGTCAGAGCTAACATGAATCTGTATGCCTTTTACAAGATGACAGATCAACTGCTAAGCCAGGAAATGATACTTTATGAAATTGTTTAATTTAAAGTCGATGGAGACATGACTTTCACGAGTAGCTAGCCTAAGGCCCATGCTATCAGTGTCTCTGATAAGGTCTAACAATAAAGCCATGAAAATATTGCAGTTCAAAACAATCATTATATGCTTCTAAAAAGTGAAAATCACTGAGCAGCCATTCCAGTTTTACCCTATAGACTGCTGTGTTGCAGAATTTTCATCAGCTGACAGTAATTCATGTGCCAATATTTGTCAGTACATATTTTGCTGGTGACAGCTTTACTGTCTATTTTGTGTTCTAGGGTGTTTATTTGTTCATTCTAACACTATCAGATATGTCAGATAGCAATGTTTGACAGTTTTTTTAAATGGGGCTTCCACAATGTTATACAGGATGGCCGAGAAAGAATGCTACACTTGCGATCGTTAATATCTTCAACATCATCCACAAAATGTTATTGGTGATTATTTCACGGGTTAGAACACTCTTATTCTAACAAAATGATACCATGATTTAAGGTGTTTGGATTTTAGGGCTATTTTTCTCAGGCAATATAATTTCAAAATTTGCTATTTCTTCAACTCCAGCGATCATCACAACACCGAAATATTCTCGCGACGTGCCATAGAATGAGCAAGGTGCAATGACAATGTAAGCCATACCTTATCATTGTCTTCCGTATAAAAGTGAGGCATTCCTGCAGTCTGTCTCCCCGCTTATTCTATGGTACGTCGTAACGTGAGAATATTTTGGTGTTCCAAGATTCGCTGGAGTTGAGAAAGAAACAAATTATGGAGACGACATTGCCTCAGAAAATGGCCCTAGGATCCAAACGCTTTACTCAACTCAATCATCTTGGTATCATTTTGTTGGAAAAATAATGTTCTAATAAATGAAATAACAATTAATGGCATTTTGCTCATGATGTTGAAGAAATTAACGATTGTAAGCATAGCATTCTTTCTGGGCCACGCTGTATAGTGTCTTTAAGGTCCTACCTTAGTCTGAGGACTAGGTGTAGTGGAACTGGTTCATTATCTCCCTGCGCTGCGTTGTCTTTCGAGGCCGTCGCTTGTTCTACAGTTTTCACCGGCTGGTTTTCAATTTTCTGATGTAGGAAGAAAACGAAAATAAATCAGGAATAAATACAGTATGCAGTGTCAACATCTGTGTTAGTGTACAAAATTACAATTTTTCATTTCTACGATTATCAATAAATCATTGCTGAGGATACAAAATTTTGTATCTCAAAACAGTTAAATATTCAGCAGAACCAAACAACATGGCTGCTTTAAAGCTCAGTGACATGATAGGGAGAAGTACAAAAATGCCTTTAGAACCAAACTGGTTGAAAGATAAACCAAATGTACAGTACTGCTCGAGAATAATTTTCCACCTGTTCTGGAATGTTCTGGAATGTTCTAAAATATTCTGGAATATTCCAGAATAAAATGGAATTGGGCTAAATTTCAAAAAATAAAATAAATTAATTCCTTGTCAATCAGAGTCTCACATCAAGTTTAATATACAAGTTCATACATTGGAAAAGCCAATCAAGTGTTCAGACAAGCATAAGGTGAAGAACTCTACCGGCAAATGTGAAGGAATCTTTTGAATGGGAATATTCTGGAATATTCTGGAATATTCCCGTTGGAAAATTATTCTCGAGCGGTACTGTACACCAGCTGAAGTGGATCTTCTGGCTGGAAGGATTTGTCTTGAGTTTGTTTACTTAAAGAGAATCAAGCATGAACAGACCAGCAGTTTAACTTTATAGGGGCACGATAGGTTAATACCCATGGAAGGCTATACTACAAATTTGTCTGTTACAGGGCAAACTTATGGACATTATTTTAAAATGAGTCAACTTTTGACTGCAAATTTTTTTTTACAGTAGAATCCCTGCATAGTTTACTTGATTCTAGAATAGTTTTTACCCCAAGTTGAGGCCTACCCCCAATCATGTCATTTACCTTTAACACACAAACAAATACAGTATACACATTATAGTTCATGTACATAATATTTTCACTATTTTGTTTCCAGACAGAGAAGGATTTTGATTCACTTTGTACAAGTATATCAGGAAGTGAAAATTTCAATGGTCTTTTCGTTGCGAAATTCGCGAAAATAAAACCAAGGGGAAATGTTCAGTGCATAGAATTGCAGTGTCTTATCTTTACCTACCCGAAGTGGCTTTGAAGGGAAAAATGCCCGACCTTAAAAGACAATGCCACAAGTTCTCACCCACATATTTTTGTGAAGAACACCATACAATGACATGACCTGCAAAAATTAGCCATATATAATATACATACATATGGTCACATGTCGTAAGTTGGCCATGCAAAAAAGGGTGGCGGAATTATACTTTTCGAAATTCCACGGTACAAATTTCATTGGCGTTTCACAACCCTTTATCCCACTGTGCTGGTTCATACCTCATTTTAAGCCTAATTTAACCCTAATAGATCCGGGC
>JZLH01S0105117.1:1353-14768 GCA_001188425.1 Eucidaris tribuloides | reverse complement strand
CGGATCTATATCTGCATGCAAGCTCGTACACATCGAATGACTAAATATCCTGGATCGTGTCACAATCTTATATCTCGACGAAAACTAGTTATTTCATACTCATTACGTTTGATGCCTGAATGCATTCCACAATACTTACAAGTGTCGGTTACCTGGATCGAGAGTACAGCGTACCGAATTGGTACCTCGGAGGCATGCTTCCCACATTTTTGCCTGAACGCTCGCAAATGAACCACTCTGGCATGGTACGGTACAGTGCGCCTCTAAAAGCGCTTGAACAGGCCCATAATTTTTCAAATGTAACTAGCCCGAATGAAAAAAGAGATACTTATTTTTCCAATAAAATGTAGGTGAAGTTTTTTTGTAATAAACATAATTTCATTGTTTGTTTTTTAAACAATTAGCATATTAATAAAAACCTTACCCGCTTCTAGAAGTTTCATGACAAGCCAGATTTCATCCTTGACAACAAACGAGGTGTAATACTGTACCACACAGTGATGCTTGCACTGTCCCATGGCCTGAATCTCTTTCTGAAAAGGGAAAAAATATATATCACAATATACCAAAAGATAATGATTGCTGGCAAACTTGGGGGGAGCTAAATTAAGAATTAATTAATTTAATTTAATTTAAAAGGCATGCAGATTTTATTTCATTCCCCACATGTACAAGAAAACAACAACAAATTATCAGTTTTTATGAAAAATCTAAATTTTTGAAAACTCATGTACAACATCAATGAAGAGTGGTGCTGGTACGACATCACAGACTTTAAAGGCAGAGGATCTCATTTGCAAACATCGCCCGAAGGCCAGGAAAAGATAACTCATGCCCTTTATAGGCTATTAATTTGGGGGTCAGTAATTACCTAGAATTTGAAAAATGCAAAGAAAAACAATAGCCGTTTAGCGTACGTTCGATTTTTTTTTTCTCGCAAGAAAATAATTCAAATCAGAGTCTAACAGTCACTATAATTCCACTAAAACTGAGTTTCTAGCTTCTTTATTTTGCTAAAGGTTCCCAGATGGCATTTTCTTCTAAATGCCATTGCATTTACACAATGTTCATTTTTAGGCATGCACAAGAGATCCCCTGCCTTTAAGCAGAATTGCCATCTACAGAGGGTGACTTTCTTAAAACTTTAAATGAATCATCCAAATTTGGTGGAACTTTCATTGTCGAATACTTACAAATACCCTGGATTCATTAGAATCCACATTAAATACATAGGGAAAAAAGTGTCGCATTCAATAGAGCGCAGACAAGATGCAGAATAAACTTAGAGGCAGTGACTGCGCGCAGTCGATGGTAGCTCCGCAGTCGCACCCAATTCATGATGTATTTAAGAAGCTTCAGCTACATGTAGCAAACCAATTAGATGAATAGACTAACCATCTGACTTGACCAAAGTACAGTAAAATCCAATTTAAGCATTCTTAAATTATTCGTGACAATAAGTCAATTCGCACATGAGCTTGTACTTTTGATCTCTGGACTTTAACCCAAAATCGAGTCATGTAAATTGTCCTTTATTTAAGCTACGTCTCCAAATTACACAAAATCGACCAGTCATATCAAGTTACTGTATCACATTAAGAGCCCAAATCAGACATATTTACTGCCGGTACTTTTAGCTTCCATCTGATCATTTATTGTGCTCATAATACACTTCACAAAATACAATTAAAATCACTGCCAGTTCTCAATTATCATGGTTAACGATGCCCAACAGAATTTTTAGGCCCCGGTGACTTTGACCTTTGCCTTTCAACGTCAAACTAATCAGTTATTGATGCCCTTATAATACACCACTTCACTCAATCTTTCACCTGAAAATTCACAGGCTTCAAGTTATCGCGACAGCCCAATCAACTTATTAGCCGGTGACCTTTGACTTTGACCTTTCAGCTCCAAAATTCACAATCAGGTTCATGGCTTGCCTCTATAATAAAAAAAAAAATACTTTTTACTTGAAAGCGAATCTCAAGCTTCTATGTAACGAGCCTAATCAGACTATTAGGCCGGTACCTTTGACCCTTTGACTCCAAATCTAATCAAGCTTTCATTGCGTCACAATACATGTTCCCCAAGTTATATGAAAATCTGGCCTTTCATGTTTTCACAGAACGAGCCAAATCAACATATTTTTAGCCGGTGACTTTACTTTTGACCTTTCAGGTCAAAATTCTTATCAGTTTTATTGGTGCCTTATATTCATATTCAGCTCAGTTACATGACAATCGACCAGCCGCTCTCAAGTTATCGCGTGTAACAAGCCTGAATCAGAATTTTAGGCCGGTGACTTTGACCTTTGAATCCAAAATCTAATCACTTATTGGGCTCATAATACATACTTACCAACTTACATAAAATTCAACGACGCGTTCAAGTTATCGCGGGTAACGACCCAAATCATGAAATTTAAGCCGGCGACTTTGACTATTGACATTCACCTCAAAATCTAATCTTTCATTTGTGCCTCATAATACTACTTCCCAAGTTACATGAAATCCGACCAGCCGCTCTCAAGTCTATCGCCGTAACGAGACCTAATCAGACATATTTAGCCGGTGACCTTTGACTTTGACTTTCACTCCAATTAAATCATTCATTGATGCTCATTTAACATACTTGTCTAATTACATCATCATCGATCAGGGTTCTCATTTAAGATTATACGAGATCCGTAACGGACACGACGACGACGCTAGACGCCACGGAGACCCGGACAACCCGATAAACAAATGCCTCGCAACTTCGTTTCGAGCATAAAAATGAGTAAATCTGTATTGCATTTCACAACCTATCCGTATCATTCTTGAGAATTAACCCCTCACGGGTCTTTACATTCCTAACATTACAGCATTTGCACTTATAAGGACAAGGCAAATTTCATATCCAAATTTTTGGTCTGACCAACTTTGGATGCAGAAATGAGGTTAATGACCTTGAATTGTCTGCACTATTGTGGACAGCATAAGAGACACCAGCCTTTTGTTATACTTCTCCTCTATCACAAACATCCTGTAAAGGCTCACGGTTTGCAGTTCAAGATTGAAAGCTGAAGCACCAGAAGACATTGTTTAAAGCCGGCACTGATGCGGGATCTACATGTAAACTGTTAATGAGCCGTACATACGGACACTTCGTTTCCATAACATCAAAGAGTCAACATTTAGCACATTGTGCCCTTACTATTGATTCTAGGACACTCCCAGTATCCGTCTCAAATAGAATTCTCTTTACATTCCCTCAATATTTAGCACGACAGACATACTGTCGACATCAAACAATGGTAGATAATTGGACATGTAATTTTATAAGACAGTCTTACCACACCTTACCTATACATGCTTAAATACCACCTGATTTGGCTACATCATTATACAGGATAATTAGCCGCAGGCCCTCAATGAGACTACTCAATGGGTATAGGGGGCAAGTGCACGTGCCTGGCCATCAGGGTGACGCAAAAAGCAAATTGAGAAAACAGGTAAAAATGAAAAAATGGAGGAAACACATGAAATATTAATTTCACGGAATAACCTTAGAAAGCTACCGGCACAAAAAAGTTGGATAAGGCGCAAATTTGACATTAGGTTCACGGCGAAGCTTTGGGAAGGGCCATTTCAGTGTCCCCGTTTCATTGTTGGAGATGCGCACTTTAGCCTTGCCCAGCGCTGCATTTCTAATACGCCCTGCTGACATCCTATTGAAAGTAGCATTGAATGTTGAACATTGGACTTTCAATGGCCTGGCTCAAGCATGCTGACCACATCGTCAAATTTGGACCAAATTTATGTGTATATTACACTCAGAACAAGGTTCTCAGTTTCTATAACTTCTGACAAGTGTGAAAAAAAAAAATGTTGCTATTGAAAAGGACTGCTGCGGGGATACATTGTTAGGTCCCTGATTTATTACTTTGATACCCTGCTGTGTTTTGTCGCAAGATAAAATCCTCTTCACATATTTCTTTCATCAAAATATGTTTATTCGACAGCTTTTCGACAGCCTTCTGTCGACGAACGCCACTACCATAGTCTCCACAAAACTTATGATTTTCACACGTTTTTTCACGTATGATGCAATAAGATTGCCAAAATACATATATTCTCCGCAACCCTCCCTTAATCTTTTTGGCGCTCATAGACGCGAGATTTACTCAGGCAGACGAATAAAATTTTGATTTTGGGGACTACTTTCAAGACTGATTTATTGATGCAGTATGTTACACATTGAACCCTACGGGATAATTAAGGGCTATTTGTTAATTTGGGCGCTAAAATCGCCCTCACCCTGTTATATTTCTACGCTGCATTCACTGTGTCCAATCTTACGTGAGCTCTCGCATGGTGTGGTTCACTTCTCCATATTAATCTCTGATCGCATCCTATTTGCGGTGCAGATGGTCCTCTTGACCTTTGCTTGGAGCCAATGACTCGGCCGTATTGAAAAATAAGAGATAATCAGGAATTAATAATATCACATTTGTATTCTAATTTTCACATTATGATCATAGTATTTTTCATACATAATTATTCATTATTTTGGTCAAATGGAAAATGCGCTGCAAAACATAGTATGTAATATTTATCACGAAGTTCTTTATTTGTTTGTTCATTCGACGATTCAGGAAATAGTGACATTTGCATGAGTGGTTAGTCAGGAAAATACCGACGAAAATAACCCCCATGAAATATTGCACGTAATTACTACATTAAAATTACCATATGTAAGTGCTTAACCATGGGTGGTGATGGCATGTAAGGAGAGACCCTTTGAAAATGACAAATTTTTCAGACATACAATTGCGATAAACAATACAGTCCCGATAAGTACACAGGTCGACACTACCATGTAGCACTTGCCGCTTGCATGGGCAAGCTAAATTTCATGTGGCAATTTAAATCAAAATGTTAAAATTTACTTGCCAATTGGCAATGTAAAATTATTTATCAATTAAAATATTTAGCAAACGATATGTGTCCAAGAAAAATCTTACCAATAACCAAAAAATAAACAATGTCATACATAGAGTGATCTGTGTTTGTATACTTGTTTAACTCACATCTTAAATTACAGTTCAAAGTTAAAACACATTATTTTGTTTTATTGTATGACTTCATGAAAATATAAAATCACACACTTTTGCGAAAAGACCACACAAGAAATAAATAATAATAAACTTATAGATCCAGAACTTATTCTCTACTTTAAAAGTAAAGCCTGAACTGGTTAAAATTACTTGAAAATCGTTATTTAATGTTTTTATATTTTTGGTACAAGGTAATTTTTCATTGGCCAATAAAAATCTAAAATATAATATACCTTGCCCAAAGTCAAGCAGAGAACAAGATTAGTGACTTATTCTTATATCAGTCATTCTTACTATGAGACTTAAAATTATGAAAATTGAAATTAATTTAACATGCGAGTCAGCGCTTTACTTTATTACAACTAATAGAAAAATTAAATCTATACATTTATACCTATTATTATTCGTGGTTTACATTTTAAGATCCTTTCTACTCTGCTTTCTAAAAATGACATATGGATGTGACTCAGTGACTTATCTCTCATAAGCAGCAAGTCCAGAGGTTATAGTTTACCGCAATATTATTTGTTCCTCTCTTTTCTGAGTTGCTTTTGAGCTAATAAACATCCAATATGGGCCATGCATTTAGTCGGAGAGCAGAAAATGACCGGCTTGGAGTTGTGTTCAGTCTGAGTTTCCACGTTGGTCTTTTAACCCGCTTCAAGAACGATTTGTTTTATCTTTACACGCATTTCCCATAGACCATTCGTTATTGTGAATATTCTGTCACTCGCTCAACGGCTTAACTTTCATGATGGTGGCTGTAGACAACATAAAGATATATTCATGTAATAACTTTGAATAAAGAATTTTGATGTTTTGGCATTTACTATTTCCCTTAGCATGGAACAATGTGCCAGTTTAAAAATCTCGACTTTATGATTCCTCATGCTACAGCTGTCTCTGATAGTTCTAAAAATTAAGATCCCTGAAATAAAATTGCATTAGAATAATCATAAGTGCTTTAAAAATGTGAAAATCATTGAGAACGATAATCCAGCGTGTCCCCCATAGATTGCTGTGTTTGCAGAATTTCTTATCGGCTGAAATATAATTAATTGCAATTGTATTCTGCACATAGTCTACTATGACATATAACGTCGAACTTTTTGTTTTAGAGGTTTATTTTGCCATTCAACACTGATAAAATAAATAATTATAAGATATAAATCCTGTCTGTCCACAAAAAATACAATCCAACATTGTGTCTATCATTCACTGTTGCTCTTTCTACTCATCGTGTGTTTTGTTATTCGTTTACCTCATACTTAGACAACAAGAATGCCTATACTCCTGTGTTAAGATACTTCCAAATTGTACAAAAAGCTTCTATTATATACGTGCGACAAAGCAGTTGTAATACATCTACTTATTTTTTCATGTCTTAGTGCGGGAGTACAATGTGGGAAGTTTACATAAAAACATGTTTCCTTAGTGAGAAAGGAGGTTGTAGCCAGGAGGTAGAAAGTCGAAGGATATGAATTATCTGCCTTTTAAATAAAGATTAAAACGTGATTCAATTCATTTTCAATTTGGTTTTTTTCTGGGTTTAGGGAGGGATTAATGTGAATTTCTTTCTGCGTGCGTGGGGGGGAATTGGGCACAAGTAAAACATTAATTTTCATAATTTAATTCAGCACAAATTTCAAACATTGAAAATCTGTAATATATATTAGAATATACAAAATCAAATAAAGCTGTTTTTGTACATTTGCCTGTGTGCTACAAAAATCATTTCACAGATAGTTGCTCATTTTCAGACTAAATGATCTGTTTTTTGAAAAATTGTCCAAAAATATTAACTGTTATCTTTACTTTTCTTAATTTTCGATATATTTACTTTAACAATCTCCTAACAAATAATAACCTCTCTTTTCTATTTTTATTTCAAAATATGTTGCTCTTCAGGCTAGAATGCCTTTTAAAAATGTTCTGTCGGCCCACATAAAATACAGTATCAGTTTATCTATCTTCAGAACAGCTTAATAAAAAAACACCTGCACTGTTCCCTCCCTCTTGTTTACAACTCAAGTTACACTGAAATCTGCACATGACTTGCATATTATGCTATTGCATTGGAGGCATGCATCAGTACCAACACCAGGGTAAAAAAAAAAAGTAAATCAATGCCCTCTTGCTCCAAGTCAGTTGCAAACAATTCACTCTCCAATCAATAAGCAGAGATTAATTTTTTTGTCTGTCTCACAATTCCTACTCATTTTCATAATATGGTTGTTAAAAGACTAACCACTATACATAGGCACAGATCTGACTATTTTTACCATATCGTTCTTACGTATCGACTAAGTATAGTCAGTTGAGAAAAGAATATAGTGGTATCAGCTAGAAATAATCAGGCTTTTGCCTCTAGTAAAAATAAATGACAACTAAGCTCCATCTGATGCCGAACTACCTCTTTGTCCCTCTACTGCGTGTTGGCACTAATGTTGTTTTGTATATGCCTTAGTTCAAATTAACATTTTGTCACCTACACTCGCAATTTTGGTGGGTTCAATTACCACCTTAGGATGATCAAATTCAGGATGGTGAATAGGGTGAAGCAAGCCAGAAACTATTTAACTTTGTAATCTGTATTTTGCTTTTATTGATTTTGATAATTTTTTGGCATAACGTAATATGTATAGCTGTATCATTTCAGCTATTCAAAATTGTTCAACCTATCATGAACCAGGGCTTCTCGTTTCCTAAAAACATTTTCTGCGAAAGAATTATTCTTATTTCCCTGAAATACATGTGAGTGGTATGTCAAATGCCAGAGCTCAGCGTCAAAATACTCTCTTGCTTTGCAACCACTGCACTTGTGACTGAGTCAGACAATAACCGATTTAAAAATTAGATAACTTTGCCAATGGAAGAACATATCTACACTAGTTTTTATAAATACTTACAAATAAAAACCATAAACCAAAGTTCATAACAAGTCATGCTGTCACTTTGTAAAATATTGTAAGTTATTAAGATAAAATTTGTGAGATCACAATTTTATTCTCGTCGGCCCCAAACTGACTTTGAGATTTCATAACCTACATCCGTTAATGGTTCAATACCAAGAATACTTTAAATTTGGGTCAGGGAGAGTAGTTGGGGGAACTGGATGGTCTCCAGATTTTTACTTTTTGAAAGTACTCTGTAATGACCTAATTGTCAGTATTGATATAACTGTCTATTATTTTATAATACGCTTACATTCTCTTAGTACACAATTTCAAAACACAGACTCCTCATGGGCATCATGTAGCTTCATTTTTTTTAGGTGGAAATATTGTTAGACCAATGACATCTTTACCAGGATTCTAAATCCCCACTTTGCGTATTACTGGGCTGGAATATCTGTAATAACGTTACAAAATGCTATCCCAGGCCAGTCTTCAGTCAATGTGTTTATTTCCCTGACATGTCTACTCCTCAAGTGTACAGTTAGTTTGTTATTTAATGACAAACAGCCAAATTACTACGTACCACACACAACACACACCACACACACACCACACACTTGTAATTTGGTGAAGATCGGATCACCAGAAATGTTTACTCTGCAATGTAAACCGAGAGATATCGCTTTCTTGTTCTTTTCAAGATTTTGCTAAATATAACTGTTTTTTAAAATGTTACATCCGTTCTGACGTACATTTTGTCGTGTGATACCGTCTCTGTTCAACAAATCATTCATTCTTATCTCACTGTACTAACTGTACTATTACGATGTATTGTCAACTTTGAGAATTCCCTCCTCCTTCCTCTCACCTCTGAACGCAAAAATGTTACCACTTCCTCCCGGTCCTGCTATGGCGCCTATCACGACACACGTTTATTACTCGAGCAACATGCCCGCCATCCGATAGACTACGTTCTAATAATCCGTCCAATGATTGATATTTTTCATATAATTTCATCCGACCAATACTTATGTTAATCATAATATACTTCTCGACCAATGCCTATCTTAGAATCAAGATCAAACTGCATTCTCAATTGACAAACAATGTCAATACACGTATTGTACACTACACCAGAAAGTCCTAGCGACTCAGTCTTGGTATACGTGGTATATTCCTTATTCTGCAAAGATACCTCGAAATATCAGTATGAGAGAAGAAAAATGATGTATCATGATAATTGAGAGTCAGTGTGACCCAGCTGCGCTTACGTGTGTGACAATTGTTCCAAGGGCAGTCTCGGAAAAATGCTATCCAACAGCCAGTGAAAATGGTATTAGATTTGTGTAAAACATCTTTCTACATCATGTTGGTAATACTCTCTTGATTATTGACACTACATATTATACAAGGTATTATTTTCAAATCAATTTTGTCAGTGTAGGATTTTAGATACTACACAAGTCAGTGCATTTTGCTATAACCGAAGTATTTGACATTTGCTTGAAATGTAGTTTTCAAAGTCGAAATTACACTTAGTACATATACAAGTTCCTTCATTGTTCTCGAAGATCCTCAAAAAATGCTTGCCTTTGGTAATTTCAAGAGTTATTATTCTAGATGTGAATTTCTGATACAGTGTAGAGCGACAATCACAAGTATATGTGTTGAATTATTAACTTCATAATCTCAAATCATTTACATATTAAAGTTATCTGATTGCCATTGATGGTATGAATCTAAGAAACAATAAGGGACATCATTTCCTTCATACTAAATTTGAAAGTTCTATAAACATGACATACACCTCAGTAGACGTATAATTCAGAACTCTCACTTAACAGAGCTGAAAATATCCACATGTTCTACCTACTTATTATTTTTGTGTTGTGATATCTACGTTTTACTGACAGAGATATTATTCATTTATTCTGCATTTTCCATGCCATAGCCTCTTTTCATTGTTTTGATAAGTAATAAACCCTACAGACATGAATCAACGCAATTTGTGATGATGGACAAATGTAACTAACATGTAATAACCTGTACCGCTAACTAACCATTTTGATGCTTGTATTAACTAGAGCAATTCGGTGTATCCTACGCTGCCGCAGTTACTCCACTGTTACTTTTGATCGAGTGATGCAGCGGTTATTTGCCACTAGTCATACACCGCACTGACTCCATATTTTACTAAGACTATATGTAATGTATATCAGTTAATAATAATCCAGAAAATTCTTCAGGGCATGTAACCTTTGGACCGCATAAGTGCTGAAACGTAATCTAATAACCAATATAATGTACATACTATTACCACAAAAGATAATCAAATGATTTTTTTAAATAGCACATGCCATAAACGTTAATAAGGTATTATCAGTTAGTGTTAAATCTATAAAGATAATGGCTCATGGTTTGCTGTTGACCTTTATGGCCTCTTTAAGAGCACTAGACATAATAATGAGTGTAGTTCCAGTCCACACTCGCTCGTACATTCTTATAGATAGGTTCTTATCAACTCCATTGTATTACAATATAAGGACCGTAGAGTAGCCAATCGTCATAATGTAGTTTATTGTCAAAAATCTGTTCATAGATCGTAGACGCTCTTTGAGAGCAACAATATAGTACGAGTCTTCTTGATCGTGACCTTGGACTATGTGACTCTATATTGAATAACCGATTTTTAAATATCTGGACCTGTTTTGCTTAATTTTAAAGTCTACTCTTAATATGATTACACAAGCAAGAATTTGAGTACGACCAATAACATTCAAATTGTTCGGATGCATATGTAAAGGTATTATGTATACCAAGACCATTATTGTTATATTATCTTGCTTGTTATGTCTTGAAATGACTGTGAATTTATGTTATTTCATCTCTAATTTGGCGATAATTGAGCCAAATCAGACAGTCGTAGTATCTCTCCTTACTGGTGACTTTTATGATCCTTATGACATCTGATAGAACACTCTATTATCAAGTTCTATTGTCTCTAGCGTAATAATAACAATATTGTCACCAATTTACAGTTCAAATCATACTCTGTGTCTTTACTTATATGATTAGTTTTCAATATTGAAGTGAATGCTATATATTTTTTAATTTACTTTTTTCTTCACTTGGGTATTGATTCGTCAAATTTTTTTATATTTGACAAAAAAGGTATTTCTGTCAAATGGTTGGATTGATTTTAGCAAAATATTACAAAAGATTACATTGCCATAGGTTATACGAGCTCCAGAACATCACAGAGAGTAACTTGGCAGAGCTTGAGTTTCTTTACTTTCGAGTTGACTAGTGTTTTTCCACCACTAATAGATCGAGAATTACAAGGTCCCATATTTAAACATGATTCGATTGTTGGAGCATTGCAATATACTAGCATATTGTACTTCACACTCAATATCACAATCTCAATTTCATATTACATTCTAAGATTTTCTATTCACGATAGGCTTTACTGTGAGTCACTTCTCAACAAAAAAAAATAAAATCAAAGCAAGAAAGAAAGAGAAACTGCGAGATTCAATCCTGAATCTTTCAAAATCAAAAGATAATTATAAAACTAGGTAATCAGGGATTGGTAGCGCAATCCATTTTACTTCTTATGTGGTATATTGGAAATATTTTATATTCTGCCATGGGTGATTATTTCAGCAACTTGTCAAAATGGTTTTTGTCCAGTCGTTGCTAGTTGTGCCTTGCCATGAATATTGGCGTAGAAGCAATCAAACCCAGAGCAATCAGTTGTGCATGCACACTGTAACTGAAAACTTGAACAAACCAGTTTTGATCATCTATATGTTTAGAAAAAAAAAATGAAGTGAACAGGGACACCATGACTGAATATTGAATGGACCAATAACCACATGAACATAAAATAATTACGATCATCCGATATCAGTTTTATTTTTTTTTCAATTTTGAGAATTTGAGCAATTAAAGGCAAGGTTCACCTGCAGGTAGTTCGTTTTAAATAAAGCAGAAAAAAAAAAAATATGCACAAAAATCACGGAAAAAAAAACAAATAAAAACAAATGTGAGAGAAACATAAGATGAAGGTTTGACGAAATCCATCAAAGAATACAGAGTTATGGAATGTTTAAAATTTTAATTTTTACGTCACATTCGGGGCAGATCACATACAGACGCTCATCCATGAATTAAATCCATAAAGTGCCGTCTTTCTCAGAATATTAGAAATGAATTTAAAACTTATTTCATACAGGCTTTCTACAAAAAAAAAACCCTTCATTATCCATGAACATTAAAAATTCGGCAAGTGGCTCGGGAATTTATATTACATGATATAGGGGTATCGCTATGTGGACTCACAAAATTAAAACTTATGCAAACTATCATTAAACTCACCGTTATTTCTTTTGAACTTTTCGATCAAACTTCATCTATATGTTCTCTGTCATTTTCTTGTATTTATTAAACCAACTTAACCTCAGTGTGAACCTCGCCTTTAATCTAGATTTTCCTCGTGATTTTGTTGTATCACGACTTGTAGAGTTGCAATATATAGTTAATTATTGGCGAATATTATCAACATATGTATGTTGGGCTTAAATAGATATTCAACAAGGCGCTTTCGGCACAAGTTAAACGGCTACAATCTTTGACATTCGAGTGGGTTAAATAAGGTACGATCCAATAGTCAGACATATTTTAGGCCATAGGAACTCTTACTCCTGAATCGCATAAGTTCATAACACGATGCATTTGTTGCTTCATTAATACCATACTTTCCCAATTAACATCAGTAGTTCCGACAAGCCGTTCACAAGTTATTAATTCAAAGCAACAGCTTGTATTTATTTCTTCTCTTGGGATTTTTTTCGAACTGTGAACCTGAGTACTAGTCCCAAACAATTCAGAACATACTTTTTTAGCCCTCTATGTGGGCTTGTAAAGAGGATTTAAGGTCCTATTGCCTTTTCGACTTTTGATTCAAAATATGTAATATCACTGATTCTCTGCATTTTTAATGAATTAGAATTACAATAAGATACGATGAGTCGAGACATTTTTAGCGGTGGGTGTGTGGAGTTGAACATTTAATTTTCTCTTACAGACTTAAATAGTTTTTTTCTCAATAATTGATCTCATTGGTAACAAGATTTTCAACTTGGCAAACCACTCTCACACAAATAACTTTGTAAGCCAATCTAATTTCTTATGTTTATGTGACTAGATTGATTAATTACTTATTAATTATATTATTTCTAGCCCCTTTCATGTATGTTAATTTTTACAATCTCAATCAGTAAAAATTTTGTTCATTTATTTACTAAATTGATAAACGATAAGAATCTTTTACAACGTAATAGACTTTATTAAAATATGTGTATTTATCCTTAAAATTAAGGCTTAGTTGCATTAATTGGTATGTTTGCTTAGAT
>JZLH01S0105105.1:133562-150707 GCA_001188425.1 Eucidaris tribuloides | reverse complement strand
GTCGAGTTCCGATTATTTTGTTCCCCGAGTAACAGAACCGTAGTTCAAGTACGAGTAATCGAACGTTCGATTACGAGTACAACACAGTACCAAATCTCTGAAAACCATACTCGAGTATTACTCGAGTACGAGTACCAAATATGAATATTCTATTCGAACAGTCTATGCAGATGACATGGCTACCGTTGATCCACCTGTATCATGTCAGTCATAATTTCAAAATAGTACAAGAGACCAGTGGGGGCATGATGCTCACTCGCGGTCGTTCAAACTGTCCGTGGGGCTCTAAGAGAATACACCATCAGTTTATATAGTTTTGGCCTTTCGATCCCGACAATTAAGGAAGCATCGGACCCGAATGACCCATTCCAACAACTTTGCATCTCCTTGCTGTACAGCTGATTTTGCCATGCAAGTTTAGTTACAATTTTAAGTAACATCTAATTTCATTAAAAAAAAATATGGCAATGTGATAAACTCAATGTACGTTGTATAACAGACATACCTCGAAACAGCTTTAGTCTCTTAATTAAGCTACCACTGTAGTCTACTGAGCTACCACTCGGTGATTTTTTTCCAACCTATAGTGTTTCCACCCACGGTAAGATGTAAGAAGAACCTTCGATTTAAGCTAGGCTCCAAATGTTTCTCTGGTATTACTTCGTCAGGGTGAAACACGTACGACCACAGAAAATATATAACTTATTGTGGTGAATAATCGCAACCATACTCCGTTACGAGAAAAAAAGTAATATCCAAAATTAGCAATGACTTATAAGAGTTACTCACCTCTGATATACGAAACGAACAACCTTGAAACTGAAAAAAAGTGTAGGTCTAGGTTTTAATTGTCTGGGTACTTATAGTCTTTTGATCAAGAAGTGGCCCATGAGCAACTTGATAAATTATGATCGATTATGATAATGTAAACTGATATGTTTGGGTTACATCACTTATCCTACATATAATCTGGACGTTTGCTTAAATTTTGACACTGATGGAGTGGACACATTCTTTTCAGATTACTATGTAGCATGCAATAGAAGTTATCTCACCCGCAGAAATAGAAATGGTTGTAATTTGGTACAGTTTGGTACAGTTTTGTTGTAATTTGGTACGGCTGTTTTCGCTGTAATGCAGATGGTTGTTATTTAGTACAACTGCTATTTCACTGCAATGCTCATATGGTTGTAATTTGGTACAATTTGGTTGTAATTTGGTATACGTAATATTGCACTACACTACCCTTATGGTTGTAATTTGGTACAATTGTGATATCGCATTGCGAATGGTGTAACTATGGGAGGGGACTGGCACTTGTCTATTCCCCAATCCGGAGTCAAGAAGAAGAACAAGAACAGGGAAGCAAATAAAAACGGGGCGACCAGAGATAAAAATTGTGCTACTACATCTTTTGAAAAAAATGAAATATAATGTCCAATCGTACGTATGGTAACTCATCTTTTCATCTAAAACTTGTACTTATTAAATAGTTTGCTCTTTTTCAAAAATCAAAGTGATGATACGGGTTTGTACAACAAAGTGAATATTTGGGTAGTCCCAAATCACTCATTGTTTAAAGGTGTCACGTTTAATTCCAGTGCACTTTATATACACCAGATAAATCCAATCTTATTGCGAATGGTGTAGTATGTAAAAACTCAGAGATTTTGCCGCTAAGAACAGAATCAAAGGTTTACAGAGAGAATTTATGAACATCTATATATATATTTTTATTTTTAAGGAATCAGATTTTCTCTGGTAAAATTTGTGTTATTTTCTGATGTGTACATGTCAATAACATACTTTAAGAAAGATTGATTGAAAAATTGTCTGATCGACCAAATTTTACCTTTGGCTTAAAGATTTCTTGTAAAGTGTAACATGTTTATTTCATCAAATTAATGGTCACGCCATTTAAATCTAACTACAACAAATGAAATAAAATTGGGATTGCAAATTGTACTTGAAGCACTCCAAAGATAATACATACTGGTATGTTTGATACATTGTGTTACATCAGTTATCCTAAATATAATCTTGACGTTTGGCTAACGGTTGATAATGATGAAGTGGAAACTCTTTTCAAATTGATATGTAAAATAGAGCTAATGTCACTGGCATAAATCATAATGGTTGTAATTTGGTACAGTTTGGTTGTAATGTGGTACGGCTGATATTGTACTGCAGTGACCATATGGTTGTAATTTGGTACAACTGATATTTCATGATTTTCCCCCAGATTATTTGTTTTATCATTTGTCTGAATGTATTGCTTTCTATTAAACAAATATCCTTTGAACCATTCCAAAAAATATACCACGAATTCCATAATTTGATAATTTATGTAATGATACGTGTAGAGCATAATCTATGGTATCGAATGCCTTTGTTAAGGTCGACCAACTAAATAAACCATGAAATCATTCAAATCATTAAAGTCCAGTCCGGACATTTCCTTTCCATCTTTTCCTCTGCCCTCCATGATTTCTCAACCTGACATTGTTGCTCAATTGTAGGGTGGTCTTTGCAAGACCTGTTATATGTTATATGTTATGCGTTATATGTGATATATTACTGTCTTGTGATGCGATCCCGACATGAAATCCCTAATATCTTCTTGTCGAATTATGGAAATCCAAGGGTCTTTGTCTGAACCTGAAAACTAGCTAAGGTTTTCGAGTATTGCTCTGTATGGCTGTGAAAGTTGGACCATCAAGAAAGATGAAGAAAGAATAATAATAGGTTTTTGAGCTGTGGTTATGAAGTAAAGTGTTGATAATTAGCCGGAAAGACAGGACAGCGAATGATTGGCAGAGATAAATCATCGGTGAACCTGAAAATGAAGGGTTCCTGGAGATGGGAAAGAAGACTAAAATGAGCAAATACGATCATAGGAAACGTATAGTTAACAGATTGGCGCTGGCAACTATTGATCGTGAGATTGGCGCAAGAGGGCGGAGAAGAAGAAGACATTACGAATGGATTGATAGCATTAAAGATTGTGTCATTCATTTGCACGTCAAAAAACACCTAAATGAATGAAATCAGCTGAAATCATATCCAATGTGAAGATTAATATAAATAAACACCTCTCATAGAGACTTGGGGTAAAATATTGAGTTTTGGTGAAAATCTGGACGGTTAAACTTCATCCTTTTGCAAATTACTCAGAAGCAAAAAATTCGCGACGTCAAGCGTGCATGTGCCGTTCCAAAATTGTCCGATCAGCCGTTAGCCAAAGGTCGTGCGGAGGTTAGCCGTTTAACCAATCAGTGCGCTCCGCTGGTCTTGCGACGATACACATAACCAAGATTCGTAGTTTGAGCAAAATTGAAACTCACGGAAAGAACAACATTCTGGTAACATGTCGTTATTAGTTTTTCTCATAAAACAACAAATTCATGACGTACGGATCTCAAACTTTCAACACACCATTTGTAAGTACTAAACTACTGTTTGGTATTGATAATGAAGGGAAGTAATGGACTTGCAAATTCCTGACACAATCTTTAAGATATGGAACGGATAATTCAAGAAAAGTGGCCATCGAATGAAAAGTCCACGGCTCTTTAGAGGGCTATGGCATGCTGAACTGAATTGAACAAGCATTTCATCTTTGGGGTATGCTGTGGGTTTCCAGGTTTTTGCAAACATACAAGGAGGATGGAGATAACATGGTAGTTCATCAAGCTAATTTTAGAGCTCGTGGTGACGCGTCCATTTCTCAAAGTAGATTTTTACCATGGACCACCTTTTTTGATGCGCTGCTGTGGCGAGAGCTTTACAGACATATAGGGGTGAATTCTATACACAAACGAGGGTTAACGATTTAGGATTAGGAATTTGGTTTGAGGTCAGGATTATGTGTTGAAACAACTTTTGGTATATATATATAGGGTTAGGGATTTTATGATTTAAAGTTAGGTTATAGGATTACCATGTCAGACGGAGAAGACAAAGAGGACTCAACGATAATATCCCGTACTAAGTCCATACCAGAAGAATCTGGCCTTGAATCGGAATCCTCAAGTACCGGTGCGTCGATTTACAAGACTAACACACGGTGTGTGTGTTGTTTTTTTTTTGCACCTTTCGGTTTGTAGAATTGTGTTTCATTGGTATAAGCGTACTTATGCATTTTCCCAACACCAGGAACTATTGGAACTTTCTCGCCCTTCCCACAGCCAAACTAACATACCTATCGAAGAACTCCCTTTTTAGTTTTTATTTTATTTTATTTAATCATTCCACATTTCTTCTTTAAAAAAGTATATAGAAGTATACAGATCAAGAAAATTTACAAATACACATAATTACACAGTAATATAAATTGTTCTAAATTTACAATATTTTAAATTACATGATTGGGGGTAGTCCTCAACTTGGGGTAAACACTATTCTAGAATCAAGTAAACTATGGAGGGATTCTACTGTGAAAATTTTGTAATCAAAAGTTGACTCATGTTAAAATAATTTCCATAAGTATGCCTTGTAACAGACAAATTTGTAGTGTAGCCTTAATGGCGATTAAATCTATCGTGCCCCGATAAAATTAAACTACTGGTCTGTTGATGCTTGATTCTCCTTATGTAAAAAACTCAAGACAAATCCTTCCAACCAAGAGATCCACTCCTGCTGGTGTACATTTGGTTTATATTTCAACCAGATTGGTTCTAAAGGCTTTTTTTAAGTTTTCCCAATCATGTCACTGAGCTTTAAGATTAAAATCATAATGATCTACTCTTCAAAGCAGAAAGATGTGGAAGGAAACAGTAATGGGTCATAAAACTTTCGAGGCTGAACCCCTTGAAAATTAAACACTAAACAAGGTGATCATTTATCATAGCAAAGTTTGTAGCAACGTGCCTGTAATTCCCATCGGTGTTTTACAATCGGGAGTTATATGCATACAGTTCATCTTAAAAATTCCTCACATCTTGTACCTTGAACTTTCGATGCCATAGCGATAAATGCTTTACTCATGTTACTAACCAAGGTCAATTTGTTCACTGATAACCGTGTTTACACACCTATAACGATGTAGCCTTACATGCAATAACATACCTTGTTTATATGCCTATTGGAAGAATTAAAGAAGCAGTTATGTCATGTATCAACACATTTTGGGTATTGGATGAAGGGATTGCTTCTATATTATTGCTACACTTATCATCATGTTGTTTTTTTTTGCCTCCAGAAAAGGATTTATTCACATTCAAAATTTCAAATTAACAATGAAATCACAAACATACGCTCATGCTCACAATTATGGAATACTTTAGAGACATTTTAGAAATTGTCATTTTTCCGTGAACGGTTCATCTGGGATTAATATTTGCTCACCCCCAGGTGAAACAATTATAATCTAAGTATTTCAGGACTGCTGAGCATTTTGTAGCGTCCGACTCGACGCTAAAACCTGTGTTTAAAAATGGCGGTATTCAGAGTTGTTGTTGAGTCACGTGGTGGTTACGCACGTTATTAGACTTGCAACAGACAATTCTGATGTTAATTTAACGATAAGTGACATTAGATAAAAATTTATCAGTTTTGTGTTTTTTTTAATTACTTAAATTTAGTACGTTTTTCATGATATTTTGTGGATTTAAAAAATATATACAATTGTTATTGCGCTCAAACGTATTTTAGTTTTTACTTAATGAGTCATCTCATGAAATCCAAAAATTGCTTCACATACTGCATTTTTGTGAAATAAGTACTTGTCTTGAAAATTTTGGACGATATAGGAGAGAGAACTTAAGTTTCAACAAAATATTCCACAATTATGAGCATGAGTGTATAATCAAATGTAATAGATGAGAATACATGATTTCAGCGTATTAAATATCATACAAAAGTTTCCGAGGTATAGTTTTAAATTGTCTTTGTTACTAGCTTTGTTTATTTCTATTTTCTTTTCTATTTCTCTCGCAAATAAATATTTCAAGCTTACACACCTTTTATCTTTTCCGGTTCTATTTTGTTCAAGAATTAATTTATAGATGCACCACCAGGCTATATTGATTATCAAGTCACAATCATCAGTATCTGCTTTAATTAGGTGTAGAGTGTTAATATCAGTTTCTACTTTGAAAACGAAGTAAATAACGTTTTTAACATGAACAAAGAATGTGGTATTCAAGTTGCAAGAACAAAAGCATGTGTTACGTCTTCTTCAACATTACAATGTGAACAAATTTCATCATTTACTAACCCCATTATTAATTACATAACGAGACGGTATCTCTAACATTCGTTCACGCAAAGATCTATTTCCGTTTTTGTTTTTTAACTGATTAATCCAAACTTTAGGTAAATGCTTTTTTAAATCTCGCATATTCAAAAAGAAGGTTACCTTTTCTTCTTTCTACTGTAAGTTGAGATGAAATATATTCAAAAGACCGTATTCATTTATAGAAAACCACGTCCTTCAAAAAGACAAAACCTGCATTATGCCGGTCAACATAGAATAACGTTTTTTTTTAATCAAATGTAATATATTGGTTATACCATAAAATTTCTTCAGACTTATCTTCGTCAACACTCTTTTTCACAAGTATGTGTGATCTGATGATCATCCAAGCGTGTAAAATTTCCCCATAGAATGTGGGTATTTTCTTTTCATCCATGAATTTTAAAATGATGGTATCATAATTACAATGCAACAACAAATATAGACCTCCTAGTTTGTTGAACCACTTTAGTCTAAAACTGTACAATTGCTTCTGTATATCAACCGTCTTAATTCCTCCATCGAATCATCAGTGTAAATGAATATGTCAAAAGCATGGACCAAATGATGAGCAAAACAAAGGCATTTATTGAAGGCACGCAAATCTGAATAATATAAATATGTATAATATATATGTATACATATATATTTGCTTGCATAATTATTTCGAGAAAAGAAGTAAATCATGTCTTAACAATTACGCAGTGCTTATAACAACCTTCAGGACGAGAAAATTTCCAAATTACGTATTACAGCACGTATTAAGTAGTAAAGATAAGGATTTCATGACCCTTCAATGTTTTGTTATTATGTTTACACAACACTTTCATTCCCAGTGTGCCTTCGGGGCTTATCTCTTTTCCGCCCCACGTCAAACGATCACGTTTTGGGGGCAGAACCAAGGTCCTGATTGTGATTTCGCAATAAGTTTTTGGAGCTTTATATGTGCCTCGGCATAACGATTTCAGTTGTACGGCGCGTTCTGACTGGGAGAGCACAACAATGGCTGTCGTCCAATTCTCTCTTCCACTTCTTCTAAGCTTCTTCGTCATCCTGCTGGTTTATGTGATCGTACGAGCAATCAAGTCTCAGTTGGCCCCGAGGAAATATTGGCTTCCACCGGGACCTCCGGGATGGCCTATCTTTGGAAACATTCTTACTTTGATGTTTTCTAGGTGCGAGCAACATGATGTGATCAACGAATGGTCAAAGAAATATGGCGACGTATTTATGTTTTCTCTCTTCAATACGCGAGTTGTCATTCTGAGTAATTTAAATCTTATCCACCAAAGTTTCAGCAATGCCGATATCAACGATAGGGCTCCGCTGCTTCCTTGCGACAAAGCTCTGGGGCGATCCAATAACGGTAAGTCCTTAATATGGTTGGTTTGTTTACACGAGAATATTTTGCAGAAATATCTGTTGTGAAAGAAAATCTCCCGTGTAATGCTGCACATCAGCCCTTATAAAGTTCTTAAAAATGTTTAATTTTAAAAATGAGACCATATAGATATAACATCAGCTGGATATAGTCACTTTAATCAGTTGCCTCCGAGATTCTGAAAATCCCTTAGAGTTAACAGGGCTGATCCGATTTTATCTTGAGGCAGTCCCGACAGGCAGGATTTTCGATGGGTATAGGTGATAGGTGCTATAGTTTTTAAAAAGACCAAAATAAGGTGCAAAATGATAGCCGATTTGCTTTTGTTGAGAAATAGTAAAATATTTCTGACTGTACAATTCTATGACGTTATTCTGTCTGTCATGTGCATGATAATCTTTTAAGTGATCTCGATAACCTAGATGTTCTGAACAAATCTGAATATTCAGCAACATCTAAAAGTATAAAACAAATAATTGATTTAAACGACTTGATATGTCAATCCAACAGACACATAAATAGTGCTTTTCAAGTATGTTTAATTCATTTTCGAAGGCATTGGATTCGCTAACGACGGAATTTCTTGGAAGGAACAGCGACGATTTGTTCTGAGCTTATTCCGGAGTTCTACAATTGGGAAGAGACACTTTGAAGATATGGCCGGAGAAGAGGCTCGCAGACTAATGGCTGTGTTTGAAAAACGTAAAGGTGAATTCTTCAATCCGGAGGAAAATGTTTATGTGTCCATTGCGAACATTACCGCTGAGATAGTAACTGGTAAGAAGTTTGAATATACCGACCAAGAATTCATTCGTTTTACCTCATTTACCGGTGATCTTTTTGATTACATGGGACCAGGAGCTTTCTTCATGCTGGTCCCATTTCTGGCTTCTCTTCCACTACCAATCAATCGTAAAGGAGATGTTGCCGTTAAAGGCATGTTTGATTTTATTCGAAAGTCGATCAAAAGGCACCGAGAGGAGTTTGATCCCGACGATGAACCAAGAGACCTGATTGGCTACTTCTTAAAGGAAAAGTACAATCGCTCATTGGAGGTACGTATACACACACACACACACACACACACACACACCACACACACACACACACACACACACACACACACACACACACACACACACACACACACACACACACACACACACACACACACACACACACACACTCACACACACACACACAAAATCACTTCCTCATTACCATTCCAACAAAACTTCCCAAAATTTGCAAGTGATATTCCGGTTATGGGCTAAGGCTACCCGGATTCAACAGTTACTTGGCTGCTTACTATAAATAATCAAGAACGTGATTTCTGAAGGAAAGGGCTATTACGACATGAATTTCAAACGTCATGATTACGTAACGTTAAGGTCATACCCGTTGTAGAATGAAATATGGTTCTATATTCAAATGCCATCAAGGGGCTCAAATATCACCTGCAATGCAAAGTTTGCAACTTTGTCAGTGTGATGATATACGGCAGTCACTTTTAGGGCATGAGATTATTTATTTTATTTCAATAAAACTCCATTTTTCCATCCTCTGTGTAACCGATAAAGTGGATCATCTTTTTTTTTTGATATTACCAAGAATATAAAAAATAAAAATGCTGTCGATGTGAAAAATGATAGGATTCATACCAAAATTTACCAAAAATGTACGTTTTAGTTCACCGGCAATTGTTATAATGCAGGGCGGATGTGCGTTTATTTTCTTTACAGGGACAGGAGGGATCGTTTGATGATATAAATCTTCTTCAAACCTGCTTCGATGTCATGTTGGGTGGCTGGGAAACTGTTAAAACCACTCTGTGCTGGTATCTTCTCATCCTCGCACAACATCCAAAGGTCCAGGCCCAGGTTCAACAGGAACTGGACCGGGTCGTGGGTAAAGATCGATTTCCACAACTCGCTGATCGACCAAACCTGCCATACTGCGAAGCCACTATGACCGAGTGCAACCGACTGAGTCACATACTTCCTGCTCACCTTCCTCATCGCACGAGGAAAGATATCCAGATTGGGGGCTACGATATTCCCAAAGGCACTTACGTCACTTCAAACATGTGCTTTTTCTGCATGTCTCCGGAGTTTTGGGAAAGCGTTGGCGATTTCTGTCCGGAAAGATTTCTTGACGACTCAGGATCTTTTGATCATCAAGCGGAATCCAAATTAATGCAGTTCGGCATTGGTACGTACTACATGTATTTTCTACAACTGAGGCGGTATAAGTTCAAAAACTGGTCTTTAGGCCAAAAGTATAAAAGTACATTTTGGTTAATAATTATGAACAGCTTGTTAGTTATTTTGAAGTTTAAAGGCAGGGAGTCTTATTTGCACCCTTCCTGCAGTATAGCAAAACGTCATGCCCTTATGCCCTTAGCTTATTGATGAAGGACAAGACAGTCTTTGAAATCTGAGGATAAGTAATTACCTAGATTTTGAAAAATGCGCAAAAATAAATGGTCACTAGAAACTGAGTTTCTAGCTCCTATGTCTTGCTCAAGGTTGTTAAATGGTATTTCCTTCTACACATCAGTGTAATTCCAGAAAGTTGATTTTACGGAATGCAAAAGAGACGCAGTTCCTTTAAGATTTCGTCAATTTGGGCGATTCCTTTTGGTTGGAAAGGTGCCATAATATCTGCTTACTTTTACATTGATGAAAACCACTAAATCATTGTATGCAACCATGCAGATTGTCTTATTTTTCACTCTTCAGGTCGGAGACTGTGTCCAGGTGAACAGTTGGCTCGAACCGAACTCTTTATTTTCTTCACGTACATTTTTCAGCGATTCAACTTGGAACTTCCAGAGGGCGTCCCACAATCCCTCGCGGGAACAGCCAGTGCGACGTACAGACCTCTCCCCTACAAGATACGCGCAGTTTCACGGACTAAATACGAAGGCACTGATGAATAGGTCGCACGCCACCCTTCCACCGTCCCAAATAAACGGCCTATATTAAATAAAGCAACTCCCGAAGCATCTGATTAATTAACCGAATCGTAGATTTTTTTGGTTAAATCGAGGAAGTTCAGAGAACGTTTTTGTGCATTTAGATAAAAAAAAATGATGTAGTGTTTCCAGCTCTAAACATGTTAAGAGGCTAATTACACATTCCTTCTGGTAAATACTACAAATAGAGCAACCTTGTAAGCTATACTAAAAAAAAATCATCACAGATACTAGAAATCTAAATTGGCCAACTTGTTCACAAGCTGTAGACTCTATAGTCCTGAAAATAATAGGCCTATAATACATGTACCATAAAACATGGCATTTTTCCAGTTGACCTATTTTAATGATTTTTATGTCTCTACACCAAAGTTTCCGAAGAGACAATTGTCGATGCGTCTGTCTCTCTGTGCGTTCGTCCGTCCGTCCGCTAACGGTTCTCATCACCGAAAAATGTCTCCATCATCACCCTTTTTTGATTCATTAGGTATTCTGGACAAACGTGTAGCAAACATTCTGAAGCGATTTGCATTTTTAGGCTCATATATTACAAACTTCCCCAATCAGTGTACGAATATTATCATTTGTTTTTGAAAACTGTTATAGTACAAGACAAAAAGAGTCAAAAACTGTACTTTTGCCCAGGGTGGAAACGGAACATGGTAAAACCTCAATTTCATTCATGGAATCGCAAATCTGGAATGATCTTCCAGACAGTGTAAAACAGCTAAAAGTGTCCAGTCTTTTCACGCAGAGCTAAGAATATTGATATATGATTATATATATTTACTTTGGTTATAGTTTGTATTCCATGTATTTATTGTTTTATGCTATGTGCGTAATTTACCCACCTTACCGTAAAATATAATCATTCATGTTGTATAGGATATTTCTATTTGTATTGTTTACTTCATCCTATATCATGCTAAATATTTGAAGTGTGTTTATATTGTAAGCTGAACAAAGGCTCAAAATCTCATTAGTAGAACTTGCTATTCCGTAGAGTCCTTTTGCCAAACAAATGTAAAACAACTCTTCTCTGTTATTTGTACTTTATTTTTTTGTTTTTTGGTAATAAACTCATTCATTCACTGATTCATTCATTCATTCATTCATATAACTTACGATTGCTGATTGGATTGTGATGTAAGTTATGTCAAGTGTGTAACATGAGGCACCAATGAACAAATAGTATTTGGGAGTTGAAAGGTCAAAGGTCACATGACCTGAAACATGTTTGATTTCGGTTCCTTACCACAAAAACTAACGGATGGCCGACTAGATTTCAATGTAACTTGGGTTAGGTATGTATAATGAGGCACCGATGAAATGATTAGATTTTAGAGTTGACTGGATTTGAATGAAACCTGTGTCAAGTATAAACTCTAAATACCTGGCATTCTCACAGCGATTTGCGCCTGTGTACTGGAGTACATCATGTATTTCCTACGCAATCAATTCATTTTTTCACTCTAACTGCAATTAAGATTTACTCAAACCCTATGAGAAAGTATTATCTTATACTTAATCACATCTATTCTTTTTTGACAGCCTTTCATGCAAATTAACATTTCTTAATTTGGGGCTGGGAATGAACATTTCTGGAATTCTCGGGTGATAAGGCGTGTATAACCATTTTGCGTCAGAGTTATATCGAGAACATCATCCCAACTAATTTCATTTGATTCAGCTTTAACTTATGCTATATCAAATTCATTTGTATTACAACCACACTCAAACTTGTAATGGGTATGGGTTTTAATTTAATCGAGAAAAAAGATTGCCATGTAATGTTAACCTAAAGATAATGAAACAATATCGTAAACGTCATTTTATCGAACTAAGATAACACGCCCATCAATGACAAAACGGTGCCACTCTTGTAGGTGCATAAACACACTCTGCAAAATTCAATGTTCCTGCTAGATGTTGTATACATTTTGCATGGCTTTATGGATTTAAAGTGGATTTTAAGTAAATCACAATCCATATCACGTTATAATATTACACATTTAGATGTTACTTGCAGAGACTGTAATAAAACTGGGAAATGACGAAAATTGTTGTACTTGAATCAGTACCAGCAAAGAATAACAAACGCGGGTTGTAAGGTTTGGTAAACAATAAATAGGTCTACACATTAATTTTAATTCATCAATAATTGGCTTTTTTTTTTTACAAGTTTTACCAAATGTATAACCTATTTTGACTCCTACCAAAATTACCGACAGTTTGAAGAGGGCTACGTAAACTAACTTTGTTTGGTACCCGTCAGACAATCCGAAAGCACTATCAAACCTTGGTCCCTGAGAAACTATCATGAAACCTTAACATTGTTTCCCTTCATAATTACTTCATAATTACTTAATAATTACTTCACATCTGAATTAATATCCTTTCGAAATTTCGACGGAGAGAAATTCATTTATGTAGACGCCTTTCATACTGTCCTTTCCTGTCAGATTGAATCTGGCACTGTAAAGTTTGTCCCTCTTTCTTCTTGATACAAAGCGCACAACGGTTTGCCTGCTCCTTCCTCCTTCCCTTTTTTTGCCAATGCGATGACATGCCGAAATCTCCTCCGAGTGAAGATCCACCCCAGCCTCCTTAGGACATGTTAGAATGGATTAGATAGATTCCATTCTGTCTCCTCCTCCGCAGATTCTCGCAGACCAGTTAGGCGGAGATTATCTCTTCTCATCTCCTGCTGCATCTTATCCTGCTGGAATTGAATTCGCAGGAGATGAGGGTTGAAATTTTCTTTTATGGTGGCAAAACATGCCTCCTTTACCGCACTTATGATTTGTGGCAATGCAGCTTTAATGGCTGCATCCACGGCCTTGGAAATAATGAGAAATTATTTGAAATTATTCGAATTATTCAAATGTTACTCTGCCATATTAAACATTTATGAGTATTCAAATAGAAATTCAATTTTAGCTTTAGATTTTGTTAAAGGCATTGTATAACAATGTTTCCAGTTTAAAAAATCTGAGCTACATGATTCCCCATGCTACTGGTGTCTTTGATACGGTCTAAAAATGAAGCCCTGAAAAAATTGTAGTGTAAAACAATCATTAAGTGCTTTAAAAAGTGAAAATCATTGAGAGACCATTCCAGCTCTTCTCCATAGACTGCTGTGTTGCAGAATTTCCTATCGCCCGATATAAAATTAATGTGCCAATTTGTATCTGCATATATTATACTAGTGACACCATAACTGTCTGAACTTTTGTGTTCTAGGGTGTTTATTTGTCCATTCAAACACTGTCAGATATGTCAGATAGCAAAGTTCGACCATTTTTTAAACGGGTCTTCCACAGTGTTATATAGTGTCTTTAAAGCCACTGGCTAACATTTACCACCGTAAACAAATCTGAGCTACATGATTCCTCATGCTACCAGCATCTTTGATAAGATCTAAAAATGAAGCCCCGAAAAATTGAAATCAATGAATATAGTTTCTCCTTTCTTCTCCAAGGAGGAGAGATTATAAAATGCAGACCCACCCAAGGCAGAGGGGCTGGAATATAACAATTTAACATTTTTTTTCGCCTCCCTGTAGGGGTGGGGTGTTTATTCACTCTAGCACCGTAATTCGATTTCATACTTCTCTTGAAACGGTTTTGATGGTTTGGAAGACTTCCTACTAACAAAAAATGTCAATATGTTCCTTTGATGCGGTCTCGGAAAGAAGACACCACGCCGCAAAGAGAAAAGCGCCTCCTATCTTCATAAGACAGTGAAATAGGAGAATAAGGTTACTAATTCAAGATTATGGCCTTCTCTCCACATTATTGTATCCAATGTACTGAAAAGTCGCATCATAGTAAATTTTAAGATGTTAGCAATAGTAAACCGCCTTTAGAATTCAGAATAAAAGATTATAACGTGAAGAGGTCTTGTCTAAAATATGGGGCGTATCCTCCTTACCACTCTCGTATGAAGATAGGATGCGTTTTCTTCTTCGCAGCGTGGTGTCTTCTTTCTGAGACAGCTTCAAAGGAATATATTGACATTTTTTGTTAGTAGGAAGTCTTTCCAAACCATCAAAACCGTTTGACGACAAATAGGAAATCGAATTACGATGCTAATGTGAATTAACAACCTACCCCTATAGGGAGGCGAAAACTGTTACTTTTCTTTTTGTTCCATCCCCTCTGTCGTGGGTGCACCTGTATTTGACAATCTATCTGCCTTGGAGAAGAAAGGTGAAATTATATTCACAAGGGCGTAGGCTGGGGGTGCACTGGGTGCACGTGCAACCCCCCCCCCCCGCAGAGCCATAGGAGTTCCACCGTAATAGCAAAAACAGAAATTTGCACCACCTTTTTTGCTTGATTTTCTCAACTTTAGTTCCACCTCCCTAAGATGTGCACCTCCCTGTTCCACCTCCCCATTCCCAAACCAGCCTACGCCCTTGATTCATTGATTTCTTTTAAAATAATTTTTAAAATTAAAATTAAAATTTAAAATTATTTTCCAATAATAAACTTCATTAACACATCATTAGAGAAAGACCCTTTCAACTCAAAATGCATGCGTTATAGTGTATACTTTTGAGTAGGGAGGGCATATGTTCACAAAATGCGAGCGAACGCTAAATATATTCCTGTGATATATAACCTTTATTATCTTTGTACATGATCAAACGTACTGTTGTTCAATAAAGTTACGCTGCGCGTGGAGCATCATTTTACATGAATATAAATTGCGAGACTTTGAATGAAAGTCACTTTTTTTTCCTTTGGCAACTCCAACCAAGCAATATTGTCGGGTCGATAGATTATTGTCAGCTGGCTATCTGTGACAGCATTATTGGATGAGCTTTTAATGATCTGACTAAAAGCTTTATTGAACAAACAGTACATTCATGATTTCATTCTTGCATGCGTTGATGCAAATTATTCTACTAACCTATATATGATATTTTGCTAGATGAGCAATTTAGTGATAACATACATGTATAACGATCTTTTTGTTACTGGCTGTCGAAGAGAACAGATATACAATTCATCAGTTCGAGTTCTTTAACTTTGAAGTCTTCTTTTCGTATATTCTTCAGGTTTACCTGAACAGTTGCAACCTTCCGCAATGGGTGCTTATTGTCGATTTGAGACCCTCAATTAATTATGAGATATTTAGCTTAGGTTAATTATGTAATCCGTTTTCAGATTTTATACGGTAACAGTTTTGTTAAAACCCGAGATGCCGTTAATGACTAGTCTATGATTATTTTTTTCATGTCAAGTATGACATACATGTAACAGACAACATGTTATTTTAGAAATTTAAGGAGTGTAAGACTCCAATCCTGTAAATATTTTAAATACGTGTCATGTTAGATACTCAAATAAAGGAATCGATCACGATTGATATTCATTAGATATTGCTTGAAATTTAGTATGTTTTTTTGACTGTAATTAATTAAAAAAAGGCAGTTGCTTGCTCTATGAATTATAATGTGTGGGTGACTGATATTATGTTGAATTTGTGTGAATTGCTGATTGCATGTGTTGCATTTATTTTCTCTCCAGTAGACCGATAGGTGGGGATTAATCGACATGTTCATGTAGAACAATGATTACGACATGTAACATATATTTTGTAATAAAAACAAATCTTCCGCTGCGTATATATTTAAAAAAACTTTGCTTTATTGAAAGGTCCTCCCCCACCATAAAAAATTTCGGTGTTACACGAGCTTGCTTAAGCCCTACCTAGATGTTCAAAGACGTTGTTTCATTAACGAATCACAGAACTATACATAAAAAATACATTTAATGCATTTTAATGAAGCTAACTAATGTATAACCAATCTTGGCCGTAAAAAAATTGCCGACAGTTTGAAGAAGATTATCCAAGCCGACTTTATTACGTACCCGTCAGAAAATCCAAAACCACTTTCAAACCTCGGTCCCCGTGAAAGTATCATGGTACGTTAACATTATTCCTCTGCGATAGTTTTGTAACTTTTGTAATTTCCTTTTTTAATTTACATTTTGCACAAACAAAGAATTATTCCGCCACTCAACAATTTAGACTCCAGCAAGCACTAGTAGTACTTCTAGTCCCAGTGCTTAGAAGGGGACGTTGAAATAAACCATTTAAATCGACCATCATAGGACAATGCCACATTTTCTGACAAATTTCTACAGCGTTTTATACAAGCAGGGAGAAACACCTCCTTCGTACAAGTGTGACAAAAAAATATTTCGAACGCTATTTCTGGCAATATTATCAACATATTTGAAGTTGCAACAAATCATGTATTACTTTTTCGATCAATGAATGTATAAAAATATGTACACACACACACACACACACACACACACACACACACACACACACACACACACAACACACACAACACACACACAACACACACAACAACACACACACACACACACACACACACACACACACACACACACACACACACACACACACACACACACACACACAACACAACACAACACACACAAACACACACACACACACACACACACACACACACACACACACACACACACACACACACACACACACACA